>JAAAKG020213468.1:3311-22333 GCA_010014905.2 Druon quercuslanigerum | reverse complement strand
AAGAAGTAACTTAACCACTTCAACTCGATAAAAATTGTCGAAAACAAAAAATGGCCTCTTCTAATTCAGGAAAAAAAGCTTTAAAATAAAAAATTCCCCATTCAATTCAATTAAAATGCTGAAAAATGCGGAACTGGTGTCTTCCCATTCAGGCAAAAAAATAATATTCTATCCCTTTCAACTCGATAAGAATGATAAAAACAAAAAAGGGAACGCTTCCAATTTAGAAAAAAATGAAAACCAAAATTTCATCCTTTTCAATTCAATAATAATGTTTTTAAAAAAATACCTATTTCTAATTTTTTTTAAATTAATAAAAGTTAACCGCTACACGTCAATAAAAAGTCTGAAAAGAAAAAAAGGCCTTTTCTAATTCAGAAATAAAAAATAACTGAACTTTCATTCTTTCCGACTCGATAAAACTGTTAAAAACAAAAAGAATATCCCTCTTCCTTTTCAGGACAAATAAATAAAAAATTCATTAGGAAAAATTACCCCTTATAATTTAAGAAAAGGATTCTAAATAAAAATTCCCTCCTTCAACTCAATAAAAATTCTGAAAAGAAAAAAAAACCTTCCAATTGAGAAAATAAATAAGTTAAATTTTATCCATTTCAGAAAAATGTGAAAACTAAATTTTCCTCCGTTTCAACTCAACAAAAATGTTTAAAATAAAAAAGGGACCCTTCCAATTTGGAAAAAATTGAAAACCAAACTTTAGTCCCTTCCAACTCAAATACTCAAATGAAAAAAATAAAATATACAAAATTTAAAACTCTTAATTCAATTAAAATGCTAAAAAATGGCCTTCACCCATCCAGAACAGAAAAACTAAAATTTAATCCCATCCATCTTAATAAGAATTTAAACAAAAACAACAACAAAAAGGACCTCTTTCAATGCAAAAGAAATTAAAAACCAAAATTATCACTCTTCCAACTCAAAAAAAAAGTTGAAAGCAAAAAAGTATCCTTCTGTCGATTCCTAAAATACTGAAAACCAAAAATTCCTAATTTCTTAAACTATAATCAACTTAAATATAAATAGCTGTATGCATTTTCATACGTGTGGTCCAAAATAATACATTTATTTATCATTTCTCGAGCTTTTTCAATAATTCTTAAAATATTTTATAATTTTTTCGAAGGGCTAAAGCTAAATTTTACAGAAAATTTTAAAAATAAGGAATCACGTTATTTAAAACAAAATAAAGTATTGTATTATAGTTTGACACGACTCTCTGCAATTCATGACAATATGTTTCTTGAGTTTCTTCTAAAATAGTTCAAATAAATGTCAACTCAGAATTACGAGAAATAAAAATAGGTTATGTTTTAAAAAGATATCATACTTTCCAGTTCTCCTTCCCCAGAATAAATATATTCCAGTGCTTGAACTTCATTATTTTGCTCTTCTGCGTAATCCATCTCAATTAAAAAAAGTTTTTCTTGTAATTTATATACTCGAATTCATTAATAATTTTATTCGTGATTAAAACTTTGATAACCTGCAAACTCTGAAAACACGCCGATTACCCGTCAGGGTTTTCGGTTTTTTTCTTCACACTACTGCTAACCAATCACTTATCTCGGATTCTTTCTTTCCGCAGTTCTGATTCGTTAACTTATCAGAAATGTGGCCAGTCAGAACATGGCTTGACTGGTACGGTTACACACCTGTCAAAAAAGCCCGAGGAACTGTCAAAAAGAGTGTTTTCAATTTATTTTTCTTCAAGAAAGTGCCTATTAATTCAAAAGTTTATAAAAATAAATTGTAAAAGAAAGCTTTTCATCATTTTATCAAGGAGGCCTTAGAAAAATAAGATCCTATTACTCGTAAAATATTTATCAAAGATAATTTTGAGGTTAGGTCGTATTTATTATTCTTGTTTTTGTTTTCTTAGAAAATATATTATCTCCATTTAAATGTTTTTTGAAAGTAATGATTTCATTCATTTTTATAACAATTATGGAAATTTAAATTAAAGCAACAATCAAAAAATAAACGAAAATCATTCTCTTATTAAAACAAAAATTCTAAACAGTATGTTTATGTTTTTTTTTTCAATTTAATTTTAGATTTCAAAACTTTCAAGTTTAAATTTGTTTAACAATGCATTACTAAGTAAAAAAATTGTCTCAATAAAATATATATAACCTTGTTTCATTTAAAGGTCCCTTTTTTGAGTTTCTTTTTACTAATTTTGTTTTGTTTTTATTTTCTCAATGCCTTGAAAATGCGTGTAATAAATGTTTATATACATATAGACTTATCTCCTTTTATATTAAGAACATTGTCAGTAGTTTAATAAAATTTGTTTAACTCGCTTTTAAAGAAAATTGTAATTTTCTGTAAATTAAAAAGATTTTTTTCAACAACAAAATATTATTTTCAAACTAAATAGATGACTTTGTTACGAAAAGAGTTGAATTTTCAAACCAATTCTTAAATCATAAACATAAATAGTTCAATTCTTGATTTTTGTACAAAATAGTTAAATTTTCTGCCACTATAATGAATTGTTCAAGCCAAAAAGATTAATTTTTAAGCAAATTAATGAATTTTCTCGCAAAATAATTGATTTTTTAACCTAAAAAGACCCCTTTTATCCCAAAAGTTAAACTTTCAACCCAAAAAGATAATTTAGAAAAAAGTTTAATTTTCAGCCCGAAATACGAATTAAAAAATTTGTTTTTTTATCCAAAAGTAATTGAATTTTCAACCCAAAAAGAGGAATTTTAAACAAAATAGTTGAATTTGTAACCAATATAATGAATTTTTCAAGCCAAAAAGATGAATTTTCAACAAAAAAGTTCATTTTTTACCGAAATAATTGAATTTTCAACCCAAAAATATAAATTTAAAAAAATCATTTTTTATCAAAATAATTAAATTTTTAACCCAAAAATATGATTTTCAAACAAATTTTCAAACTAAAAATGAATTCCTAACGAAACAGAAAAAATTTTATACTTCAACCCAATCTTCAAGAGTTTAATTTTCAACAAAAAAATTAATTTTCATTCAAATTGTTGAATTTTGTGCAGAACATTTTTTTTCAACAAAAAAATATTTTTCAAGAAAATGTTAAAATTAGTGTCTACAAAACGATTGATTTTCTAACTAAAATTATGAATTTAAACATAAATGTTAATTTTTGAACCATCTAGTAGAGTTTTTAACCAAGAACAGTTAAATTTTTTACCCCAAAAAATTCTTTTTGTACAAAAACATTAAATTTTCAAACCAAAAATATGAGTTCAACCATAAAATTAATTTTAAGCAAATTAATCAACTTTCTTGCAAAATAGTTTATTTTTCAAACCGAAAATACAAATTTTTAACAAAAAAAGTTAATTTTGCGCAAAATAATTGAATTTTCAACCTAAAGTATGGATGTAAAAGAAGTTCCTTTTTTACCAAAATAACTGAACTTTCAACTCAAACAGAAGAATTTTAAATAAAATTTATTTCTATGGTTGAAATATGAGCTATTTAATTTTAAAAAATTTTTCTTTTGGGTGAAAAGTAACTTTTTTGCCGAATATTCAACTTTTTTGTTGAAAATTTGTTTATTATTTAGTTTAAAATTATTTTGTTTTTTAAACTGAAAATTTAATTATTATTTCAGTTAAATATTCCCTAATTTTGGATAAAAATTCATTTTTGTTTGAAAACAAATATATTTTTTGAAAGTTAGTTTTGTTTGTGGAAAGTAATTATTTTAACTGAGAACGTAACTTATTCCAATTAAATATTCCATTGTTTTAGTTAAAATTCATCTGTTTGATTGAACATTTTTTTAATATGAAATTTAATTATTTATGCTTTGGTTGACAATTTATCTTTTTTGGTAGCAATAATTAATATTCTTGGTTAAAAAATGTATCTTCTTGGTAAAATATTTAATTATTCTAATTAAAGATTTATCATTTGAGGTAAAAGTTCATCTTTCTGGCTGAAAATTCAACTATTCTAGATAAAGATTTACAATTTCAGTTGAAAACTCATGACTTTTTTGGACAATAAAACTTTTTTTTTTAAGTTAGTTTTTCTGTGGAAAGTAATTTTTTTACTGAAAATATAACTTATTCCAATTGAATATTCCAATGTTTTAGGTAGAATTCATCTGTATGATTAAACAGATGTTCAAAATTCAACTATTTCAGTTAAAAATTCGTTGGTTTAGCTGAAAACTAATCTTTTTCGTTTAAAATTTAACTATTCCAGTGAAAGATTTATCATTTTAGTTGAAAATCAGTTGCAATCGAGATTTCCCCTGTATTAAACAAATAATAAAATTTAAAACTAAAAAATAATCTTCAGGATCTGCAATTTCAGGATTCCTATTTCCAGAGATAAAAAATGAGGAGAAAGGCAGGCATCGGAGCGATTCACAAGCAGAAGCTCGAGCAAGAAAAGTACAAGGACAAGGGAACCGAAATCCAGGAAAATCAGTTGGAGCAAATGACCAAGCAAATGGAGACTTTCCGCGTCAACCTCGAGGAATTCGCAACGAAGCACAAAACGGAAATAAAAAAGAACGCACAATTCCGTCGACAATTTACCGAAATGTGCGCCTCCATCGGCGTCGATCCTCTCGCATCCGGAAAAGGTTTCTGGTCCGTCCTCGGAATCGGTGACTTCTACTACGAGCTTGCAGTTCAAATTGTCGAAGTCTGTCTGGCAACAAATGACAAAAATGGAGGACTCATTTCCCTCGACGAATTGCGAGAGCGACTAGTTCAGGCAAGAGGTCGACGCAAGGAGCACCAGGATATCACCAATGAAGATCTTCTAGCAGCAGCCAAAAAACTGAAGATTTTTGGAAACGGTTTTTCTGTAGTTCCAATCGGTCGGGGAAAATATTTGGTCCAATCAGTTCCTGGGGAATTGAGCATGGATCACACGGCTGTTTTGCAGCAAGTTAGTTTATCCGGAAATGCCTTCGCTTCGAAAAAGATTTTGGAAAAAGAACTGAAGTGGGGAGGTGAGAGAGCACAGAAAGCTTTGGATCATATGGTTAAGGAAGGTCTGGCGTGGCTGGATAATCAAGGCGAGGAAGAAACCTTGTACTGGTTTCCGAGTTTGTTCAATGCTTGCATTTTATCTAATGCGTAGCAGAAGTCCTTTTCTGTTTCCGGTTCTCAATATTAATATTATATCCAGGCCTCGGATTCATCGAAGAAATGAAAAATAGTGTAAATAGTGTCTCGGAATTTAAAAAATTGTTTTGGGATAGTGTAATTTTTCAAGAATTAAAAAGTAATTTCAGTTTTTATTTGAAATATTATTTAGTCCATCCAAATTCCTGTTTATCGTCAAAGCGCAGTCGTTTTTAGTTATAAACTATATTATTTGGTTCAAAATTGAACTATTTTCTTGAAAACTACAAACTACAAAAAAATATAACTTTTTAACAAAATTGTAGAATTTTGAACAAAATAATTAAATGTTGAACAAAAAGTGGAATTTTAATTTTTTTCTTCTAAACTAGTTGCTTTTTCCAGCCAAAAGACGCATTTTTTACAAAAATGTTTATTTTTTAGCCAAAAAATTTGAATGTTCAGTATAAATAGTTGAATTTTGAAATCAGCTTGATAATTAAGACAACGAATAAACCTTGTATTTGTTTTTATTTAAAATATTATTTAATTCATCAAAATCCCTATTTATTTATCGTTGGGGTACATTCTGTTTTTATTTTAAAATTGTACTATTTGGTTCCAAATTAACTGTTTTTTTGAAAAAATAATAATATGGTGAAAGTCATACTTCTTGATTGAAAAAGATATCTTTTCTACGGATAAAGATTAATTTTAAATTCAAAAGGACGAATTTTTTATCCCAAAAGACAAATCTTTGACAAATCAGTTAAATTTGCTGTCAAAAACATAACTTTTTAATTAAATAGTGGAATTTTGAACAAAATAATTAAATTTTAAACAAAAAGTAGAATTTTTTACAAAATAAATCATTTATTGAACAAATGTTCGAATTATTAACAAAATACATTAATTCTTAACTAAATAGTAGACTTTTCAACCAAAATAGTTGAATTTTTAAGAAAAAAAATTATTTTTCTACAAAACAATTAAATTTTCTATTCGTAAATATGAATTTTTAATAAAAAATATGAATTTTTAATCCAAAAATATAGATTTTCAACAAAAAATATGAATTTTTTTTCTAAAATAGTTGCCTTTTCCAGCCAAAAGACGAATTTTTTACAAAAATGTTTATTTTTTATCCAAAAAGTATATATTTTTAATCTAAATTGTTGAATTTTCAAATCAACGCGAAGAAGAAACCTTGCATTGGTTTCCGAGTTTGCTCACTGCTTGTTTCCGTGTTTTAATATTAATATTCATTCCAGACCTCGGACTTGCTTCGGAAGTGAAAAATAGTGCAAGAAAAATTTAAAAAGACTTTTAAAGTAGTGCAGTTTTTTACGTATTAAACATTAATTTCAGTTTTTATTTGAAAAATTATTTAATCCATCAAAATTCCTGTTTATTTATCATAAGGGCGCATTCTTTTTTTTGTATCAAACTTGTATTATTTGGTTCGAATTTGAACTATTTTGTTGAAAAATCAAAAATGTTGTGAAATGCATACTTATTGGTTGAAAAAAATGTATTTTCTACGAACAAAGATTAATTTTAAATCCAAATGGACGAATTTTCTATCCAAATTTTCGAATTTACAGCAAAAAATATGAATTTTCAACCCAAAAAAATAGATTTTCAACAAAAGTATGAATTTTCTACTAACATTGTTGACTTTTCCAGCCAAAAAGACGAATTTTTTCACAAAAATGTTTACTTTTTAACAAATAAATATGAATTTTCAACCTCGATAGTTAAATTTTCAGCTTAAGTTGATAATCAAGGCGAAGAATAGTGCCATTTTTCCACTAAAATACGAACATAATTAATAGAACCCAATTAAAAAACCTACCTATTTGTGTTTAAAATTGTATCTTTTTTGGTTAAAAATGTTATTATTTGGTTAAAATTTAAAATTATTTTGTAGAAAATTCAACTATTTCACAGGTCAAAATTTATTCAAAATTTAATTTTAATTTTATTTTAATGTTGAACATTACTGTTAAATGTTAATTTAATGAGAAATATTAAATTAAATAATTAAAATCAGTTTTAACATAATTAAAAACTTTTTAATATTCTTTGTTCAAAATTTAACTGTTTTGTTGAAAATTCCTCTTTTTTGCTTGAAAATTCAACAATTTGAATGAATTTTTTTTCTTGACAACCAAAATTTTTTACTTTAAAATTCAATTGTTTTCTATAACATTAATCTGTTTGGTTCAAAAATTGGTCTCTTTCAGTAGATATTTCACCTTTTCTGGTTTAAAATTAATAATTAAAAATAATAAAAAATTAAAACTGAAAATTAACATTTTTGTTGAAGAATGACATTTTATGGTTAAAAATCCAATTGCTTTGTTGGAAATTCGTAGTTTTTGTTCGAAAATTCAACAATTTGGTAGAAAATTTAACTATTTCGTTGAAATTTTATGTATTTTGTTGAAATTACATCTTTTGTTGAAAATTCATCTTTTCCTGCTAAAAAAGTAATTTTTTAATTAAACTTTAATTATTTTGTTAAAAATCCAACTGAATTGTTATAAATTAAACTTTTTGTTAAAAATTCAACAGTTTTATAGACAATTCGTCTTTTTTGCTTGAAAATGTAGCAATTTCATCGAAATTTTGTTTCTTTCTTAAATCAACATTTATGTTGAAAATTAACATTTTTACGTAGAAAATTGAACTGTTTTGTATAAAATTTAACTATTTGTTTGAAAATCGATGTATTTTGTCGAAAATTCGTCTTTTTTGGAAGAAAATCAAGTTTTTGGTTAAAAATTTAACTGCTTGTTATCTAATATGTTTTACGTTCACTGGAAGATATACGTTTTTTTTAATTCGTCTTTGTTGGTTAAATCCTGTTTTTCGTTTGATATTCGAATATATTTTTTTAATATCAACTATTAAATTTTTTTATTATTTTTTGCAGTTTAAAATTATTGTTTTGAAGCTGAAAGTTTTACTATTTTGTTGAAAATTCCACTAAATCGTTAAAAGTTAATTTTGTTTTGAACATTCACATTGTCGGGTTGAAAATTCAACTCTTATAGAAAATTCATCTTTTTCGTTGGAAAAATCTATAATTTCGTACAAAATTCCACTATCTGGTAGAAAATTAAATTGTTTGTTAGAAAATTCTTTTTTTTTTAATTGGGATTTAATTCTCTATAATAAAAATTTAACTACACAAGTTTCTTCTTTGTTGAAAACTAATCTTTTTTAGTTTATAAAAATTGAAATCTGGAGCAGCAACACATAGAATTAAAAACTATTTATTAAAAAATGATGTATTTTTAAAAAATAATTTGTTTTAGTTCAGCATTTCATTATTTTGTTGAAACTTAATTTTTTTGTGATACTAAACTGTTTATTTATTTAAAATTATTATTTTTTTAATATCAACTATAACATTTTTTGTTAAAAATTAATATTTCTAGGTTGAAAATGCAACTGTATTGTACAGAATTCATCTCTTTAGCTTCTAAATTCAATAGCCTTAAATGAAAATTAATTTTCTGTTTATTAAAAAATTAATTTTCTTTACTGAAAATTTAATTTTGCGATTTTTAGTTGAAAATTGATGTTTCTTAGTTAAATATTCAACTTTTTGGTTGGAAACTCATGTATTTTCTTTCAAAATCGTCTTTTAGATAGAGAAGTAATCCTTTCCGTTTAAAATTCAACTATTTGGTAAAAAACATATGTTTTTTGTTTGAAATTTGTCTTTTTTGGTAGAAAAATATTTTACAATACATTTTTTGGCAAAAATTAATATTTTCAGGTTCAAAACTCAACTTTTTTGTAGAGATTTCGTCTATCTGGCTTGAAAATTCAACTAATTTGTGAAAATTTATGTAATTTGTTTAAAATTCATCGATTTACTTCAAAATTTAACAATTTGGTTAAAAATAAAACTGTTTTGTTAAAAGCTCGTCTTTTTTAATTTAAAATTCAAAATTTTTGAAGGCTTTTTTAAACTTTTTAAGAAAATCTCAAGAAGTAGCGAAATTAACAGAAAAGTGCAAAAATATAATATTTTTAGTGTACATTTTTTTCGGTTCCGAGGCATCTAAAATGTGGAGCGGTTCCAGGGATTATTAATGCAGAATCCTGTGCTTTGAACTGTACCATAATGTATTTTCACAATAAAATAATCTTGTTAATAAATATAAAATATGTACAGTTTGGTATTCTTTTATGGACGGAAGTATTTTGGCTGCTTTTTGATATCGTCACCTGCTTCCATCACCTTGATCGAGCCTTGAAATATAAGAATTTTAATGATAAAAAAAATTTCTCAAATCGACAGCATGCAATAATTTAATTGATAATATTTTAATTACCTGTGGATAGCTTGGACTCTACATCTCGCCAGTTGTTGACGACAAGATAATAATTCTCGGTTTAATTCGTCATTTTCTTTTCTTAAGGCGTTAATTTTACTACGTAATTCTTTGGAGCGAGTCTGGAATTTTGTTGTGAGCGATTTTGCTTCCTCTTTCCATCTAAAAAAGAAAAGAAAAATTAATTAAAATCTGTAAAGTATTTCAAATAAAAAAGAAATTAAATTTCAAAGAAAGCGATGAGTTTTCAAGCGAAAAAGTCAAATGTTTTTGAAAGCGGTTGACTTTTAAATCTAAGAAGATACATTTTCAAACCAAGAAAGATGATTTTTTAACCAAACAGATGAATTTTCCACAAAGAATTAATTTTCTATACAAAGCAATAAATGTTTAAAGAGAGTTGAGTTCCAAGCTAACCAAACAAATTTATTAGAAAACATTTCACTTTTAAACCCAAAAAGATAAATTTCCAAACAATAAAGAAGATTTTTGAACCAAACAATTGACTTTTTAATAACAAAATTTATTTTAGACCCAACAAGTTTCAACAAAATAGTTGAATTTTTAAACAAAAAGTTAAATTTTCAAACTACAAAGATGAATTTCAACCAGTCGTTGAATTTTCAAATAAAAAGGATCTGAATTTAATCAAAAAAGTTGCATTTTTAACCAAATAGTGGAATCTTTGAATTTGAAAGACGAATTTTCAAAAGAAAATTTAATTTTCATACAAGAAAGTGGCATTTTTCAACCAAGAAGATTTCTACACACAAAACCAGAATTTTTAAAATAAAAGATAGATTATCAACCAAACAAGAGGATTTTAAAACCAAATAGTTCAATAAAAAAATTAATTTTAGACCAAGCAGTTGCATTTACAGAAATGAATTATCAACAAAGTGGTCGAATTTTTAAATGAAAAGAATAACGTTCGAAAACAAATATTTTCTAGCAGTTGAATTTTCAACCAAGAAATATGTTTTAAACAAGGCACTTGGATTTCCAGCCAAGAACTTTTCTACGAAAAAAGATGAATTTTTAATTCAAACGGACGAATATTCTATTAAAAATGACGAATTTTTAAACAAGAAGTAGTAGAATTTTCTACCAAGAAAGATGACTTTTCAACCAAAACTTTTCTACCAAAAATAATTAATTTTCAATCCAAAAAGACGAATATTCTATCCAAAATGACGAATTTTGAAACAAGACACATTTGCATTTTCAATCAAGAAACGAAAATTTTTAAGCAAGACAGTTGAATTTTCAACAGAGAAAGATTAATTTTCAACAAAGACCTTTTCTACCAAAAAAGATAAATTTTCAATCCAAAAAGACGAAGATTCTTCACAAAAAGACGAATTTTCAATTAAGTCGAATTCAAGCAAAAATGACCAATTTTTAAACAAGAAGTAGTAGAATTTTCTACCAAGAAAGATGACTTTTCAACCAAAACTTTTCTATCAAAGATAATTAATTTTCAATCCGAAAAGACGAATATTCTATCCAAAATGACAAATTTTGAAACAAGACACAATAGCATTTTCAATCAAGAAACAACAATTTTTTATCAAAACAGTTCAACTTTCAACAGAGTAAGATTAGTTTTCAACAAAGACCTTTTCTACCAAAAAAGAGAAATTTTCAATCCAAAAAGACGAAGATTCTTCACAAAAAGACGAATTTTCAACAAATAAGTCGAATTCAACTAAAAATGACCAATTTTTAAACAAAACAGTTGAATTTTCCTCCGAGAAGGATGAATTTTCAACCCAAAAAGACGAATATTCTATCCAAATGAAGAATTTTCAACATATAAGTCGAATTCTACCAAAACAGACAAATTTTAAAATAAGGCAGTTGAATTTTGAACAAAGAAAGATGAATTTTCAACCAAGAACTGATCGACGAAATAAGATGAATTTTGGACCTAAAAGGACGAATATTTCATTAAAAATAACGAATTTTTAAACAAAACGCAGTTGGATTTTCAACCAAGAACTTTTCTACCAAAAAATATGAATTTTCAACACAAAAAGCTGAATAGTGTATCCAAAAAGACGAATTATCATTTTTATTTCATTTTCGAAGGCTTTAAAAGATAGTTGAATTTTCAAACAGGAACTTTTTTTAATCAAAGAAGAAAAATTTTCAAACACGACAGTTGAGTTTTCAACCATGAAAGATGAATTTTTAACACAAAAGAACGAATTTTCTAGCCAAAAAGACGATTTGTTAAACAAAACAATTGAATCCATCCAAAAAAGACGAAGTTTCAACAAAACAGTTGAATTCTCAACCAAAACAGACTAACTTTCAATCAAACAGTTGAATTTTGAACTAAAAAAGAAAAATCTTGAACAAAATAGATGAATTTTGAAATTAAATATATTTAATTTCTTTGCTAGAAAAATTAATTTTCAACAACAGAGATACATTTTCCTCTAATGAAATTAATTTTCAACAAAGTAATAGTTCAATTTTCAACCAAAAAGTTGAACTTTCAACGAAGAAAATTTATTTTTCTACCAGACAATACAAATTTCGAACAAAATATATCAGTTTTGTACCAAATAGTTGAATATACAACCAAAAATTAAACAATTTTCATCCAAAATTTAATAATTCATTTTTCTAATAAGGAAATTAATTGTTTCTATTAACTTAGGTGAACTTTGAACTAAGTAGTTAAATTTTTTAAAAATAAGATTACTTTTATGATAAACAATAGAATTTTTTTAACAAAATGTACGAAATATCAATTAAATAGTTGAATATTCAACTAAAAATTATGAATTTCCAACAAAATGGTTAAATTTTTATGGTCGAAATGTCAATTTTGAACCATAAATAAAATAGTTACATTTTTAGTTTGAAAATAAAATTAATTTTCAACCAAAGAGATGAATTTTCAACTAATAAAATTAATTTTTAACTAAGTAGCTGCATTTGAATCCAAGTACTTCTCTACAAACAAATACGAATTTTGAATCTAAAAGGTCGAATATTCAATTAAAAATGACGAATTTTTAAACCATACACAGTTGGATCTCCAAGCAAGATTTTTAACTAAAAAATTAATTTTCAACCAAATAGTTGAGTTGTCAACCATGAAAACTAATTTTCTACCATACAATACAAATTTTGAACAAACTACATGAATTTTCAATGAAATAGCGTACTTTCAACTAAAAAAGATCATCCTTCAACTATATGATTGAATTTTCAAGCTAACAATGTAAATTTTTAACTAAAAATAAAACAGTCAAATTTTAAGTTAAAAAAATTAGTTTTCAACCAAAGAAATGAATTTTCAAGCACCAAGATTAATTTTCTCCTGAGCAATACAAATTTGGAACAAAATATATACATTTTTAACCAAATGCTTGAAGATTCAACTAAAAATTAAAAAATTTTCATCAAAAATTGAATAATTCAATTTTCTGATAAGGAAATTAATTGTTTAAGTAAATTAGTTTAACTTTTAAATAATTAGTTGAATTTTAAAACAAGAAGATTAATTTTATAATGAACAATAGAAATTTTTAACAAGATGTACAAAATATCAATTAAATGCTTGAATATTCAACTAAAAATGATGAATCTTCAACAAAGTGGTTGCATTTTTATGCCAGAAATGTCAATTTTTAATAAAAAATAAAACAGTTACATTTTTTGTTTAAAAAAAAATTAATTTTCAACCAACGAGATGAATTTTCATCTGATAAAATTATTTTTAGCCAAGTAGTTGCATTTTGAACCGAGTACTTTTCTACAAACAGAGACGAATTTTGAATCTAAAAGGACGAATATTCTATTAAAAGTTATGAATTTTTAAACCATACACAGTTGGATTTCCAAGCAAGATTTTTAGCTAAAAAATTAATTTTCAACCAAATAGTCAACCAAGAACATTAATTTTCTACCAGATAATACAAATTTTGAACAAACTACATAAATTTTTTAATAAAATAGTGAACTTTTAACTAAAAAAGAACATTTTTCAACTAAATGCTGGAATTTTCAAGCTAGGAATGTAAATTTTAAACCAAAGAGATGAATTTAACCAACAAGATTAATTTAATACCAAACAATACAAATTTTCAACAAAATATATGAATTTTTAACCAAATAGTTGAATATTCAACTAAAAATTATCAATTTTCATCCAAAATGGAATAGTTCAATCTTCTCATAGGAAAATTAATTATTTTAATACATTAGTTCAAATTTCAACCAAGTAGTTGAATTTTCACAAAAGAAGAATAATTTTCTAATAAACGATACAAATTGTCAACAAAAGATATGAAATTTCAATTAAATAGTTGAATATTTAACTAAAAATGATGAATTTTCAACGAAATATTTAAATCTTCAACCAATCAAATGCATATTTCAACAAAGTAGTTGAACTTTCGACCAAAAATGATAAGTTTTTAATATAATAGTTATAATTCGGTTCGCTTTAGAACGAAAAAAAAACGAGAAAGAGCGGAAGTTTCTTAAAAACGAACAAAAAATGAATTCTTTAAAAAGCGGAAAAAGAGAGAAAAGATTGCAAATTCTTGCAACTAGATACAAACTAGATACAACTATAAATAAAATATCTTACTTTGTACTTAATTTTTGATGAATTTCTACGAGATGAGTCAATTCTTTCGTTTTCTCATCAAACGATTCTTGCAGAACTCTCACATGCAAATCAGGATTAATCCCTTTATCACGAGTCTCCAAATTCCTAATTCCAATCCCAGTTTTTAAATGTACAGCCTTTCGTAAATCCTCTTGCAAATCCCTAACTTTTATCTCCACGACTTTCCTCTCGTGTTCCCTTTTTTGCAATTCTCGATCAAAATTCGATTGCAGGGAACGCAATTCCAAGGAGAGATTTTCTTTCTCATCAAGAACTCTCGCCAATTTTCTTTCTAAATTCGAATATCTATTCAGGGCCTCCTTCGTTCGCTCGTCTGACTCCTTCACTCGATCTTCAACATCCCTCGAACTATTCAATTGCAATCGCTGAAACCTGTCATTTGAAATAGACAAACTCTGTTCTAATTCAAAAATCCGGTGCTCCAGGCTTCTATTTTTCTCATTATACTTCTTCTGGCAAATTTCCTCACAATTTTGGAACTTGTACTCTGAATCCTTGAGCTTCTGCTCCAGGTCTACAATTTTCGAATTCGCTTGATGCAAATAATCGTCGGAACCATGACGAACTCGGTTCAATTCTTCTTCCACGAGTCTGCATTCTCTCTGTGCTCGATCTAGGAGAGTTTCCTTCTGTCTCAATTCGAGTTTCAGTTCCTTCAACTCAAGAGAATATCTCTTGATGTTTCTCTCGAAACCTTCTTTTATTTTGATAACTTCTTTTTCGAGACAAGTGGTGTATTCGTCTGATATGCTGGATAAACGAGCCTCTAATTTTTTAATCTCTTCGGAAAGTTGAGCTTCTCTTAGAAGCGACAATTCCTTTTCTCTCACGGCTGATTCGACCAATTCAATCGCTTCTGATACTTTACTTTTTGCTTCAGTATCTTTGGCGAGAAGACTAGCTGCGAATTTTTGCGCTCCGATTAATTTTTCTTCCAATTCCGATTTTATTTGCTGCAACCTTTCAGAATCAAGTTTTGCTTTATTCAATTCTTCCTTTAGAGAATCTATAGTTTTTTGACATATTCTTTCTTTTTCGAGAGATTCTTTTTGATAAAGAGACAGTCGCTGTTTGAGATCTTCTTTCTCTTTTTTTAGTTCTTCTTGTTGTTCTTTGCTCGACTCCCAAAGAGCTTGATGTTTCAGAAAATGCTCCTTGGCTTGAATAAGTTTTCCCTCAAGGGCGTTAATAGCATCTGAGTAAGATTGCTTCACGTGATTCACCTGCTCCTCGTGAATTCGGAAACCTTTCCCGTCTTTTTGGAAAGATTTGAGTTCCTCCTCCAAAACGTCGATTGCTTTCAGTGACATTTGCCATAGTTGGAACATGGAATCTTTCTCCATTTGGAGAATGGTTATTCGTTTTTCGAGATTCTCGAGCATTTCCTTGTCGGGTGAATTAACATCAAATGTCTCAGCATGACACTTAGCGAAACAATCTCGTGCGAGGTCGCCTGCGTTTTTACTTTCGGTGCGAAGCGTTTCTATTTCATTTCTTAATTGAATTTGCTCTGCCTGTGAATATAATTAAAAGTTTCAACTGTTAACAATTCAAAAATTCAGTCTGGAAATATTTTAATTATTAAAATCACTAGAATTATACAGATGTCGTGTGAAGTTCCATACTTTCGATACTTACTTTAAAATTTAATCAGAATGAAACATTAAAAATTGAAATTCTAAACTAAAAAAAATTGTACGAGAGCACAGTTGAATTTTCAACTAAAAACAGGAACTTTCTACAAAACAATTAAATTTTTCAACCGAATAATTGAATCTTTTACGAAATTGTTAAATTTTTAAGCCAAAAAGGAGAACTTCCTGCAAAAAAAAGGGAATTTCTAACAAAAAATATAAATTTTAATCAAAAAAGCCAATTTTCAACAAATAATTTGAAATTTTAACACACAAAAAAACGATTTTTCTATCAAATAATTAAGTTTTCAACCCGAAAATATGAATTTTCACTAACAAAAGTAATTTTTAACTTTAATAGTTAAATTTTCGAAAAAAAAGTTTTTAAACAAGAATTTAATTTTCAATCAAATAGTTCATTTTCTTCCAAAACAAAAAAGTTCATTTTTAATCAGATATTTTATTTTCAACAAAAAAAGAAAGAATTTTCTAAAAGACAATTTAATCTCAACCCCAAGAATATAATATTTAAACAATACTGTTCATTTCTATTCAAATACAAGAATTTAAACTAAAATAGTTGAAATATTAACAAACAAACAAATAATTTGTCTACAATCCAATTCAATTTCCAACCCGAAAATATGAATTTCCTTGAAAAAGTTGTTTTTCAACTTAATACTTGAATTTTCGAGAGAACAAAAAGAAAAGAATTTTCAAACAAAAAGTTACATTGCAAGCCAAAAAGCCGGATTCTGTACAAAAAATTTAATTTATAAAAATATATATTCTTCAAAGGAATAGTAGAATTGGCTGCACAATTATTAAGTTTTTAAGCATAAAAAACGATTTTTCTACTAAACAGTTGAATCTCCAGCCAAAAATATGAATTTTTAACAAAAATGACCATTTTAAACCAACTACCAGAATCTTGAAAATAGTTGAAACTTTAGCACACACAAAAAACGATTTTTCTACAAAATAAGTAAATTTCCAACCCGACAATATCAATTGCGGCAAAAAGTGTTACTTTTAAAACCAATAAATAATTTTTTCCAAAATCGTAGATTGTCCAAGACAAAAAGACATATTTTTTAAAACAAAACTTTAATTTTTTAACCCAAAAATATTAATATTCAACCAAGAACTTAATTCTCAAATAAATTGTTGAATTCTCTACAAAAAATTTAAATTTTCAACCAAAAGAAATGCATTTTCAACAAAAAAGTTCGGTTTTAACCAAATAGTTTAATTTTTAACCAAAAAAAAGAACTTTCTACAAAAAAGTTTAATATCAAGCCCAAGAATATAAATTTTAAACAAAACTGTTCATTTTCATTTAAATACTAGAACCTCATCCAAAATAGTTGAAATTTTAACAAACCAAAAAATAATTTTTCTACAAACTAATTCATTTGCAAACACCGAAAATGTGAATTTCCTTTAAAAAGTTTGGTCTTTAAATCAATACTTGAATTTTCAAAAGAACACAAAAAATCAGAATTTTCAAAGCAAAATTTATTTTCAAGCACAGAATTGAATTTTTCTCCCACAAAAAAAAAGAATTTTCAATGAAAAAATGTAATTTTCAAAGTATATAGTTGAACTTTCGCCCAACATGACTGAATTTCCAAGCCAACAAGCCGAATGTTATACAAAAAAAGCCAATATGGTTAAATCTTTAACAGAAAAAGTGGTTTTTTGTTGAAAAAAATTAAATTTCCAACCTGAAAATACGGATTTGCAAAAAAAAGTTATTTTTCAACCCAATAATTAAATCTTTCACCAATAAACCTGAATTTTTAACAAAACAATTAGTTTTCAAGCAAATCGTTGAATTTAAATAAAAATAGTTTAAATTTTAACAAACAGAATCATAATTTTTGTACAAACCAATTCAATTTCCAAGCCGAAAATATGAATTTCCTTAAAAAACTAAATTTTCATCTCAATACTTGAATTTTCGAGAGAACACAAATAATAAGATTTTTCAATGAAAAAGTTAACTTTTTAAGAATATAGTTGAGTTTTCTCTCAAAATGGTAAAATTTTGAAGCCAGAAAGCCAAAGTTTCTTCACAAAAAATTTAATTAAAAAAAAAATTGAATCTCCAACCAAAAATATAAATTTTAAACAAAAATGTTAACTTCAAACCAAGTAGTAGAATTTTCAACCAATATAGTGGAATTTTTTATGAAAATTTTTTTTTATATTGAAAACAATTAAATGCCTCATCTGAAAATATAAATTTACAACAAAAAATGTATTCCTCAAACGAATAATTAAATTTTCGACCAACAAACATGAATTTTCAACCAAAAAATTAATTTTCAAGCAAATAGTTGATTTTTCAGACCAAAAAGGCGAATCTATAAGAAAAAAGTTTATATTTTAACAAAAAAGTCTTAAACAGAATTAAATATTCAATCCGAAAATATGAAATCATGATAAAAAAGTTATTTTTTAACCCAACAGTTAAATTCCTGGCAAAAAGAAGATGAATTTTCCACCAAATGAATAATTTTTCTCCCAAATTAGTTGATTTTTCAAGCAATGAAATTAATTTTTCACAAAAAAGTATAATTATCAACCCAAAAATATGGATTTTGAACAAAGTTTAATTTTCAACAAAAGTAATTGATTTTCAGGCCACAATATTGAACTTTTTAATGAAATAGTTTAATTTGAACAAAATAATTAAATAGTCAACAAATTAGTGGCTTTTTTAAACAAATAGTTAACATTTTTTTAAAGAAAATAGTTACATTCTCAACCAATAAATTCAATTGTTCACAAAAATAGTTAAATTGTGGAACTTTTAACAAAATGATTCCAGTTTGACCAAAATAGTTAATTTCTCAAGGCAAAAAGGCGATTAAAAAAAAATCAATTTTCCACTCAAAAAGACGAAGCTCAACAAAATAATTAAATATTCTACCGAAATATTAAATTTCTTTAGATAAAAAGACGAATTTTTAACGAAAAATATTAATTTTATAACGAAAATGGTTCATTTTTCCAAGCAAATAATATACATTTTTAAAACTTTGAAACCCGTAAAGATAAATTTTCAATATAAGAATTAATTTTCAACAAAGAATGATGACTTTTTCTAGCAAAAACCATTAATTTTATATTCAAAAGAACGAATTTTCTATCCAAAAAGACGCACGCTCAACAAAATAATTAAATTTGCTAATAAAATAGTAAATTTCTCAAGACAAAAAGACGAATTTTTAACGAAAAAGATTAATTTTATACCAAAAAATATAAATAT
>JAAAKG020213457.1:0-22334 GCA_010014905.2 Druon quercuslanigerum | reverse complement strand
CTTATTTAGCAATTCAATATAGTTTATAATTTGCACCTTAAATAAGTAGGTTCATATAATTATAAGGCTTATAACAAGCAGTTTCAAGTATTTAACTAAATCCTTTGCACATTGTAATTGAAATATAGCCCTAATGTTTGAATGTGAACTCATGATAATTTATAAGAAATGACGATTCATATTTGGATCAAAATCTTGTTGCCGCGCCTTTTAGAGGTCGCTGGTGTATCTTTTAGTTCGTGAGCGAGCCACTCCATCACAGCCGGGCAACGGCGGTCATTTTCTTGTGTCCATGTTTAAGTAAACGTGTCGATGCTGTGTTGGCTTTAATTTTAAAAGACCAGATTAGGCCCGATAAAAATATACGAAACCTGAATATAAATGGAGCCTTTGATTAAAGGAGAACAAGGCTTAACTACAATTGTTTGCAGTGTGTTTTAAAAAGCGATTAGATGTTCAATTTCTCACCTAACCTCTCCGCTCATATATTTGTTGTAAGGTTGTGAGTTATGGGATCTTTATCACTCGAAATAAGCTGAATTTCGAAAATGTTCACCAAAGAAACTTCCACAAGGATGCCTGCATTACGCTGGAGTTGTTGTCTGTTTTTATTGTTGTTATTTGTAATTGGTATCATCGTACCAAATGTTGAATGTCTGGAAGTAATTTATGCGATTAATGCTGGAGGAGATGCTCACACTGACAGTGTTGGCGTCCGTTATGCCAAAGATCCACTTTCTGGAAAAGTCGGCACTGGTTCCGATTATGGGAAGCAACTTCTTATCGGAAGGGCAAATGCTGGGGATCAAGTTCTTTATCAAACCGAACGGTATCATCACAGTACTTTTGGCTATGATGTGCCAATTACCGATGATGGAGAATATGTTATGATACTGAAATTCAGCGAAGTTTATTTCAATTCACCGAATATGAAGGTGTGTACTTTCTGAACGTATTTGTTCAAATATTTATATTTAATTTCATTGAGTTGAAAAAACTGGTTTTGCATCTATTTTATCAGAATCAAAGTACTTCTTATGAATCATTACTTTGCTGTTTATCAGTTTGCCAGTGGTGTAATTTTCAAAAAGGAAGTGGTCTGGCGATGCTCTCGAAGAAACTCTTTATCAGTATGGATTTTTTAAATTAAAGTGTACACAAATAAAAATGAATAATATTTCGTTCGCATCTAAAACATTTCATTCACAGCATAAATTTGGTTTGCAGAAATGCTTTTGATTTTTTGTTCCTGTTTTTTAAATTGATTTCTTTTGTTAATTAATATTTAGAAGAATTCAAAGAAGTTAAATAAATTAAAAAGGATTTTATGGAGTTGAAAAGAATTCCTGCAATTTAAAATAATGAAAAAGAATGCATCGAATTTTTAGTATGAAAAACAATGAAGCATTTAAAATGACTAACTTCTTTCTGATATATGTGGGTACGTCAGTGATTTAGTTCCTAATAGTAGGTGCCCACAAACATTTAAAAAAAAAATTATTTCTTTTTTCAATCAGAAATAAATATACATACATTTTTTCAATGTGATTTTTTCGTCTATTTTACATTTAATTTCAAACTCGCATAAAAACTGAAATTGATAACGGATTTTAAAGTTTGATGACTGAATTTATTCGTTTCAGAGAGTATTTTTAGGGAAAACATTTGACATATACTCAGTGGTATAGTTATAAAAAATAAAGTGACCGGGCGGTACTTTCATAGATTTTTTAACTTAGGATGCAAACTTAGAGAAAAAGCTACAGACTCAGTATCTAACTTAAGAAATTTAATTCCTGAATCTTACAAAAAATATCTTGAAATTTACTGAAAATGTATTTAATGTTACCTGAAAACTTATGGTAATTATTGTGAATTCATTAATATTCATATGAAGCAATAAATATTTACAAAATTTGGAGTATATGTGATGCTAAAATATAAAGCTTTCTAATTGAAGTACCCTCAACAAACCAAAATTACGATATTAAAAAATATATATAATTTTGCAATGTGCGGTTAAAAATTTGATATAGGATTTAAAATAGACAATGCTGAGAAAACTATAAAGCCAAGTGGCGTTTATGATCTATACTTTCAAGATTTATAAATATTTTATTTTTAATTTTGAGAGTAGAGTGAAGGAAAAACGAAATGACCTTTACGTAGTAATCATTTCCAATTATTTAAAAGCATATTTTTTCATGTTTTAAATCTAGAAATCTAGATTTATTTCTCTAAGTTAATGGGAGAACAAACAAGATAGGCTTTACCCAGTTGTCATAATCATTTCTCAACAAGAACCTCAATTTTAACCATGGTTTATGGCAAAATGAAATTTTTTCACATATTTTTAACATTTAGCGATAGGTCAAAATTTAAAGTTTATGAAACTGCCAAAAACAGATTTTCAACAAAGGTGGGCTTTACATGTTTGTAGTTCTCCAGGAATTGAAAAAATGGTAGATGTAATTATCTTATTCTCAAATCACTACTTGCAAAATTAATATATTTTTTTTAATTTCGCAATTTTTGCCTGCTTAGTGACAACAGTGATATACTAAAAGTTTAACAACGTCTGCTGATTGCAAGTCAGATTATCAAATGATCAAATTCTATTTCGAAACGCGTTAGAGCAGTTTGTTTTCTCTTCCTTTTTTCTGAATTCGTCCTAGTATACAGAGTATAATTTTCGATATTCTTCTATAAACTAGCGTCTTGGTAAGATGAGAGAACTACAAAAAATATGAAAAAAGTCAAAATAACAAAATTGTTTCTTCTCGACATTTTTGCGAAGATGTGTTTAAAATCCTTCGAGATTTTCATGTCTTAAAAAAAAATGATTCAATTTGTGATAAAATACCGAAAAAGACTTAATTTAATATTTATAAAAAATGTTTGTGGAAAAGTAATGATGGTAGATAAAACGTAGAGTATCAATTATTTCAAAAATGCCGATTTCAAAGGCAAAATTTCCGCGTTTGGAAATTAATTCCTTGAAAAAAATCAATTTAAAACTCGGGAAAGGCCTACAAACATGATACACTGTAACCAGGAAATTCCGAATCATAATATAAGATGTGATTCATTACGATAAATGTATTTTTATAACGTATTGCTAACATAAAGTGTGTTTTACACTGTCTTTAAATTAAATTCCTAATACTATGCAAACAGCTGTTTGAATGTTTACTAGAACAACTTTTCGTGTGTCAAGGAAGCGGCCTGGACTACACCACTTCAATTCATATAATATGTGCACGTCTAAATGAAAAGGGTCTTCGTGTTGGGGTTATCAAAGTTGCAACATGTCAAGTTACTCTAGAAAGTCAGGAAATTTAAAACTGCTCAGGGAATGTCAGGGAAAACCAGACCGAGTCAGGGAGTTTAAAAAAACTAAAGTTTATAGTAATTTGATTATTTTGTTGAAAATTCAACAATTTTTTTATTGAAGTCATTATTTTTGGTTGAAAATTCATCTATTCTTGTAAAAATTGTATCTTTTTGGTTAAAAATGAACGGTTTGGTTGAAAATTATTATTTTTTGGTTAACTCAATGGCGAAAACCTGGACCATTTGATTTAGACGTACACGTTTATTTAACCATTTCCAATTCGTTATAATATTTGTGTTCTTAATTTGTAAGTTTGTCAACAGGTCTTTGACGTTGTCCTGAATGGGGATCATACAGTCGTAACAGATTTGGATATATTTGAAAGAGTTGGTCGAGGAATAGCTCATGATGAATATATCCCCTTCACTGTACAGAAAGGTAAATTATATTACAACGATGAAGAGTCCGACATACTAGGTGGAAAAATACGAGTTGAATTTATAAAGGTAAAGCAAGATATATTTATAATATTTATTGTAAAACTGAATAAATCTACAAAATTAATATTTTTCCAGGGGTACCGAGATAATCCAAAGATAAATGCGATTGCTGTGATTAAAGGAAGCCTTGATGGTAAGAAAAGTACTAAACACCTTTTTCGGATAATTATAAATAATATTTACAGTATTACATACCTCGGACTCACCACACTGTTGGCTCTTTTTTTGAGCGATGGCACTATTTGGCTAATTTTTTGAGAAAAAAAAGTTTGATAAAGGGCCGCCCAAAATGTTGAATTTTCAAATAAAAATATAACCTTTTATTTAAACAGCTGAATTTCCAACAAAAGAGATGTATTTTCAACAAATAACATAAGTTTCTCACAAAGCAGTTTTGCTTTCAACCTGATAATACCAATTTTCACGAAAAAAAGTAATAATTGGTATTAAAACCTAAAAAATACTTTATTTTAAATTTAAAAAAAAGTTTAATACAACCAAGAAGATGAATTTCCAACAGAATACTCCAATTCTCCATTATTTCCCTCTTTATGTAATTGTCTCTAATGAGCCAAAAAGGAGATAGTTTGAAAAATCTAATTTTGATTTGTGAATTTTCTTCATGCTCGGTGTAATAAATTATTCATATAAAAGCAGATTTCATTTTGAAAGGAACAAAAAGCTGCAATTTCAGCGAAAAAAAGATCAACTTTTAATCAAAAATTGAATAGGTAAAGTTGCAATAAAAAAAAATTAATAAAAAGGAGGCGATTTTTTTGCAAGACTGTTCAGTTTTCATGTCAATGTTGAATTTTCTACCAAACATGACGAATTTTCCACAAAATACATCACTTTTCAACGAAATAGTAAAATTGTCTACCAAATAGTGCAATTTTCGAATTACATATACGAATTTTCTAACAAAAAGTTAAATTTTCAACCCAAAATATGAATTTTTAATTTTCACAGAAATCAAAATTTTGATTTCTTGAATTTTCAACAAAATAATTCCAATTAAATTAAATAAATTTAAATAAAACAAATAATAAAATTTACAAAAATAAAAATATGAATTATGAACCAAAAATGTAATATTATACTTTTCAACCGAAAAGAATGAAATTTTAGTCAAAAAAATTTAATTTTCTTATAGGTTTCTATTAATTCAGTCCGCATTTAAATGGAAAAATGTAGAAAAGAGGAAAGACTGTGAAACCCGCGATAAATAAATAGGAATTTTGGTAATTCATAGACTGAAGAATAACATTTTGGATGAACAATGAAGATCATATTTAATAATTGAACAATTTTATGACACTAGTTTGGCAATATTTTTAAAAATTTGTAACACTATTTATACTATTTTCTTATCTCGGAAGTGAATCCGACGCCTGATTGTTTTAATAGTCTGAATTCAATAATAAGAATAACACTAATGTCATTGATAGTTTTATTCTATTAATCACAAGGAAAATTATACGAAAAATTGAGAATTAAAGTAGAAAGATGTAAAAATAAACTCCGAATAAAAATTCTATTTTTTTCAGACGTTCCTCAACTAGGGCCAATTCCTCAGGAGCCGGAAGAGTATCAAGGGATGCAGGATGATGAGGAACAATCCATTGTCCGTAACAGACACACAAGTGGTCCTCGAACTCCAGATCCTTATTCCATAGACGATTCCTCAGTAATGTTACCTGTTTTTGTTGCGATAGGCGCATTCATCCCTCTCCTATTTTGTCTCTGTAAATTGTAGACAAAAGAGCGACTTTAAGGTACTGTGTACTTAAAAACCGTGTACGCTTTAACGTTAGATGTTCATTTGATTTAAGCAAACGACTGAATGGCACTTGAGTTACAGCGACTTCGACTTTTTTCCACGTTCATATTTTTTCACCCCTTTAACATTGATCAAATACATGTGAAATATCAGAAAAATCACTCTCTAAAAATTTTTATATTATATTAAATAATATTGTTAATTAAATTAAATAATATTTAAAAGAGTCTTAGAATTTTCGTGTAATTATGATTGTGTTGTCTAATCTTCTAAATTTTAAGTAAGGTTTGCCTATTTCATTATAAGATTATAAGGTATGTGAGTCGGATTCGCTGTAAATTGCGAGAAAAGACTACAAGTTAGATAAATTATTATAATAGATACAACTATTATTTATTACATTATTTATACACAGAAGATAATTTTAAAAAGAGAAGTGTGAGTACTGTGTTCGTGTCCACTGTCTTTGAACTAGAAGTGACGATTAATCTTATTGTTTTATGTTTTATGCATTTTGAATATACGTTCGTTAAAGAAATTTGCGCACATTAAGTTTGCACGGGTTTAGGAATGTAAGATTTATAACTTTTTTCGAACGTAGGCCTTTTTTCCAAAAAATGCAGATATTTCATTAAGTATTTTGTCAAATGCCAAATCTGATTCATTCACAGTCATGAATAAAACTGTTTTATTATTGTAGACCCAGTCTCGATATCTTCTTATTTCAATATTTTTGTCATTTCACATATTTCAATTTTTTATTGAATATTTTAAATCCATTCTGACCAAGGGTGGATCCAGAAAAATGTTTAAGGGCGTTTGTGATTTTTGTTCAACAAATGTATGTTAAAGAGGAAGTATGCTCCCCCAGTGATTAAAAAAACCTTTTTAAATTCAACTATTTTGTTAAAAATTCGTCTTTTGCTTTTCCGAATTGGTTTTGTTTTTAATTGAAAATTAAAATATTCCATTTTTGGTTGAAAGTGACCTTTTTAGGGTTAAAACTTTAACTATTTTGTTAAAAATTCGTCTTTTGGTATATAATTAATCTTCTTAGTTTAAATTTTAGGTATTTGCTTAAGAATGTATGCAGTTTGTTGAAAATTCATCTTTTATAGTAAGAAATACATTTTCTGGTTTAAAATACTACAATTTAGTTGAAAATTAGTCTGCTCAGGTTAAAAATTAAATTCGTCGGTTGAAAGTTGAACTACTTTCTTAAAAAGAAACTTTGGTTGTAAATTCAATTATTTTTTTGGAAGTTCCCTTTTTTGGAACAAAAATTAATTTTTACAAATTAAACTATATGTTTAAAAATTTGTATTTTTTTTATCGAAAATTAATCTTCTTGGTCTCTATATAAAATCTCTATCTAATCTATTTGATTAAATATTTACGTATTTTGTTGACAATTTTTTTAATGGAAAAAACGAATTTTTTGAGTGACAAATTTAACTGGTTATTTTAAAATGAACTATTTTGTTGAAATTTCATATTTTCAGATTCAAAAATTAACAGTTTTGAACAAGATTCTTTTTTTTCAATGTAAACTTAATTTTTTTTATATGCAAATTTAACTGCCGTATTTGGTTGAAAATTAACTTTTTTGTTGAAGCTTTATATTTTGGGGTTGAAAGTTTACCGGTTTTGTATAGAAAAATCGTCTTTTTTTTAAACAGGAAGAATTATTCTTTATCAACAAAAAAAAAACGAATTGTCAACAAAATACATGAATTATCAATTAGGGGTCTTCCTTAAACCGCGTAGCATCAGGGGCATATACAGGTTTTGGTTGGTCTGGCAGTAGTGGGGATATAGAAGGGAAGCCTACAGAGCAATATTGTGAATCGCAATGAAGGCAATGAAGTGAATATTTCACTTCATTGCCAGCAAACTTCACTTCATCGCATTGGCGGAGTCATGATTTTTTCCAGGGGGTGGGGCTTCGGGATTATTTATAGGAAAAGAGTTTGGGAAAAGGGAATTGAATAATAAAAATTCTACTAACTGTGGTTAAGTGAAAATGCCTAACAGAAAGAGTAAGTATACTCGTAAGAGAGAGAGAGTCAGTTTTTTCATTTCACTTAAGTCTCAAAAGAAGTCACTTCAAAATTAACTTTTTTTAGTGAAAATTTAACTATTCCATTTTTTATTGAAAATTGACATTTTTAGATTAAAAATTCAAATATTTGGCGTACAATTTCTGCAATTGTTTAAGAATTCGTCTCTAGTAGAAAATTAAGCTTCTTGATTGAAAATTGAACTATTTGGTTATAAATGTTTTTGATTTCAAATAAAAATCTTTCCTTTCTTATAATATTACCTGATTCATTCAAATTACATTTGACCACAGATCTAATCTTTAAAAAGTTTTAAGAATCTGAGTTTCTTGTCAAATTATCAGTTTCGCAATCTTGGTGTGTTTTTGGAATTTAGTCTTTAGCAAATGCGCATAAGAAATTGATATCGGGTTGATTAGAAATTTCCTTTTAATAATTCCAATGTCCAAATTTTTATCTTATCGAGTTCTCTTAGAATGATTTTCGAAAAGATAGAATACTTTTTCTTCACTAAATTAAAAATATATTTGTTACTTTATTAAATTAAAAATTAAGTATTCAGAACAAGATTAAAATAATTATAATGCAATAAAATTTTTCGTAATTCTTAAAATAACTACGCAATGAATAATGCACGTGGAATTTAGGAAGGATTTCTTCAAATCGGATTATCATTACGTCATTCAAGATGATGTATTTTTTAAATCCAAAACATCTGCAAGTGATTAAAATACCATTCTTGTGTTATAGATTATCCACTTGTTATTGGGAAAATTTTTTCATTCATATGTATTATCTTTTTGATGTGTTCTTTTTTCTCGTTACATGAGAGAATTCATACTGAATTGTGACAAAAAAAAATTTACGTTGTAATACCTGAGTTCTTGTTTCACTAAGAGAAATGCAATATACTCCGTTTGTTTGTGGCACTTTATCTTCTCGCAAAGGAGAAAAGCCATACAAAAAAATGAGTAAGAATGATTCAGAACCTTTTATCAAATTCGCCGTACTTGTATTTTATCTCTCGATATGAAGAAAATTGATATGAACTTAAATTTAAACTTTAAAAACCTCTCCGAGCACTAAGTACTGTAAGAAGTATATAACATTTTTTGAAATTTTTTATTTAAATCTATCAAATAAGAAATATAAATTGTGGAAAAATTTCTTTTTAACGATTTTATTTCTTTCGATTTTATTTCCATCTGTATTGAATTTAAATCGCTTATTCCAGAGACTAATTCAACTAGTTATTATTTTAACTAGTTAATTAATGGAGAATTAGTGAATTAAAGGAACAAGACGTGATTGGTGACTTAGAGGCCTTAGATTAAAGATGCAGCGAAGCAAGGCTAAGTTTATTCTAGTTCGCCTCTCTGCCTCTGATATGTTCATAATTTATCAATCTTTTCTCTTCTTGTCGACATTAAAATTGTTTAAATTTATTATCAAATAAGTATTTTTAATTTTGAGAAAATGATACAATATTTAAGAATCTACTTATATCTCGAATTCGAGTTTGCCTGAGGAATGATAAGAAATTGTACAAGTAATCAGTAAAGAGATAACAAGTTAAAAATCGAAAATGATAATTCGCCCAGTGCAGAGATCTCAGTTTAAAAATTGACCCCATATTGCAAAATTCTAAGTGCTTAAATTTAATTATATTTAAGTGTTTTAAATACAAATTTTAAACGATTTTAAATTTGTTTGTGAATAGGTGCAAATTGAAAATTGTTAGTTAGGAAATGGATCCCCTGTTTCACCATTGAAACTAGCATCAACAATAAATATTCCATACAAAGTTACGACAAAGAAAAAAGCGTAACGTTTCTTATATAAAAAAATAAAAATAAATATGTGACAATATTTGTGATTCTGGTAGGATAAAAATAATTTAAATTACTTTCTCACTGTACCTACATTTTTAAAATTTTTTTAAATTTTCTACCTTATTTAGACACTGGAAATCAATTTTGTTGTGAAATAAAGAGCAATATATCACTTTTAGATATTTTGTTGTAACTCAAAATCAATAAAAATGTAATAATTATCGGCATTCTTCATATATTATTGTTGTAACATTTTTAATAATTTTTCTTCAACGTATAGCAGGCATTTCAAAGTCAATCCAAAGTTAATGCCAATTATTTTAATATCAACATTCCTTATATATTATTGTTGCACCAAATTACAAATAAATTGCCAATAAAGTATATCACACATTATATGGACAAATAGTCAATAAATTTACCACGGCTCTAAGAAAATAGTGAAAAAGACGACTTTTTTCAATTTTTTTGAAATTTCAAAGTCAATTAGGTAGTGTGAAAAATACTTCAAAGAAATTATCGCTATGCAGATATAAAATCGAATTGCTTTGTCAATTTGTTATGGATAGTTAAAATCTCAACAAAAAAAAAACATTTATGGTTTTCAATTTTGAAGAATTGCTTTGTTTTTTTGTGATTTTTAGTTATATTTACGATTCGGAGACACAAGCAATTTTTGTATGAAACTTTAGGGGTGAGTTTTTGACTTCTAGAAGAAAGTTGTCATCGCTGTTAGGACTTCGCGCAAATAACTTTTTTTTTATACGCCCTAACATAGAATCTTTTATAAATGGAATAAAAACATGTTAAATTTATTATTGTCAGGGTCTCATCTACTAATTCAGCCTAATTAATCTAATTTATTTTAAAAAAGTTACTTATTTCTAACCCAGAAAGGGACAAATGTCAAGTCTTTATAACAATTAATAGAGTAAATTCATATGAATATAAGGTGAATTAGAAGAATTCTATAAAATCTATAAAAATGTAAGGCGAGTAAAAAAAAGTGAATTGAACACAAAAATATGAAAAAATCACGGAATTCAATCAGTTTAAAATGAGTTAAAAAATCTAAGGTAATTCAAAATATTGCAAAACTTTTGGAATGCCTTTAAATTATTGAAGTCAATTGAAAATTCCTTGAAATCTTTTTAAATTCCTTAAATGTTACAAATCCTTTGAAATCCTTCGACATCTTTTGAAATCCCATTATATTACTGAAATCAATTGAAAATTCCATGGAATCTTTTTAAATACTCTTAAATATTCAAAACCCTTCAAAATCGTTTGAAATTACTTGCAATTTCTTAAAGTTCTCGAAACCGAAATTTCGGTCCATTTTCGAGCTCCTTATATTCGTACCAAAAAAGTCCGGCTATTCATACCGAAAATTAGGTTCGCGTAGCCGCGGCCTATTTAATTTGAAGCTTTTTAAGAATATTGAAAGGGGTCAAGGAAATAAATAACTTTTATTGAAATTTGTACGCAATTTTTAAAATTATTTTTCATATTTAAAGAACATTTTAAAAGATGCCAGAAAATGTCTTCAAATTCTGTAGAAAATCTGGAAGATTTAAACGCATTTTTTTCTTTTGGTAGAAATGTAATAATTTTTTATTAAATGTACAACTTTGTTGAGAACTCGTTTTTTTGGTGAATTCAACTAATTTTGATTTGAAATAAAATCTTTTTTTATTTCAAATATTAAAAATTACGTTTTTTGTTGAGAATTTACCTTTCTTGGTTCATAACGTAACTACTATTTTCATGAAAATTCGTGTATTTTATTGAAAAATTAATATTCCTGGTGGAAAATATTTTGTACAAAGTTCGTCTCCTTAAGTTAAACTTCTGGTTAAAAAAGCAACTTATTGAAAATAATCTTTTTTTTAAATTAATCTTCTTGATAGAAACTATTTTGTAGAAAATTTGTCGTCTTGGGTAAATTTTTCAACTTTTTGATTAATAATTGTTTTGTACAAAATTTGTCTTTTTTGAAAAAATTCTCAACTTTTCTGGTTAAAAATTAATATTCGTCATAGAAACTTTTTTGTAGAACATTTGTCTTTTTTTTGGTTGAAAATACAACTTTTTGGTTAAAGATAAACCTTTTGGTTGAAGAACAACTTTTGGGTAGTTTCGGTTAAAAGATAATTTTTTCTAGCAATTATTTTTCAGAAAATGCGTATCCTTCGGCTAAATTTGCATCGTTTTTGGTTAGAAGTGCAACTGGTTGAAAATTAATATTGTTGGGTTGAGGATTCAACCTTTTGTTGAAAATTCGTCTTTCATTGGCAACCTTTACACCGCTTTTGGTTAAAAATGCAACTGGTTGAAAATTAATATTTTTCGGTTGAGGATTCAACTAATTTGTTGAAAATTCGTCTTTTTAGATTGAACATTCAAGTTTTTGTTTGAACATAAACTTTCGTATATTTTTTTTAAATTAATCTACAAAGATAGAAAACTATTTTTAAGTAGAAACTATTCTATAGAAAATTGGTATCCTTTAATAACAAATTCAACTTTTTGTTTGTAAATGTGGTAAAATTTTCATATTTTCGGTTAAAAGTAATACTGGCTGAAAATTAATATTTTTGGTTTAGGGATTCAACTTTTTTGTTGAAAATTAAACATTTTGGTTGAAGAACAACTTTTTTGTTGAACTTTTGATTTTACGTAGCTGAAATCTTCAAAAATCACGATTGATGATGCTAGCCCAGTTTGTGTAAAATATTATAGGTATAACTTTAGACCACCCTAGGTCAAGTTGAATGATTGAGGGAATTGATAAAAAAATGTTCCCGAGGCAGCAATGCAGGATTTGAAACTGTATGTGCGGCCTTGAATTGAAAGTTAATTGTCAGTGATGACTATACATCAAAGCCTAGACGATCGAGTCACGTGATGCCATTTTATACGGGATGAATGAGCTTATTCCCATTAAGAATATGCAGCCCCTTATACGGAGATTTTATTGAATTAGGGACCACTGTTCTTTTGTAGTATAAGTATTATAGGATGTGAATATGCCTCCGTATCCGCAGCACATACATATAAATAAATTTCGCATTATCCTTGAGTCAAGATACATTATTATAAAACCAGATTGTGGGGCATGAAGATAAGATTCTTATATTAAAATCGTTTGAAATATTTAATTATTTATGGTACTGATATGATGTAGTAGTGTGGCCCAAAAAAAAGTTTCGAATTTTTTTTACGCTCCCCTCCCTCATTTTGTTGAATTTCCAAAAAAGTGAAAGCTTATTTTTTAATATTAACAGGTGAAGCCCACCCCCTGAACTTTGTCATAAGAATAACAGGGTAAAAAAATGTTGGCCAATTCCGTCCAAAACATAAAAATGTTTAATAAAGTAGTGGCATTTCATGACTTCATGCACAAGGAATGCGAATCCGTCATTATTTTTTCATTTCCACCCCACATGAATACTCATAAACAAATAAATTACAGGTTTTTGTGTATTTGGGGGCCATTCACAAAATACGTGATACATTTTTCAAGACCTTCTGACCCCCTCCTTGACCCTTTGTTAATTAATTTTTAATTATTCAAACTTTTTTGGTTAATTTGAACAATTTTATTACCATACAATATCGCAAATGAAGGTGTTTTTTGTTATTACTATGATTTATTTAATATTTTATTGTTCAAATTGTTCCCTTATAGTTAGAGAATTTACTATTGCTAATAATCCCCTTGAATAATACCAGAAAGTTCGGATTTTTTTCTGAAATATTCAACTTTTTGCCAGGTATATTCTAAGGAAATGTTAATACTGCCCGACTATTATCACTTCCGAATGTGGACAATAAATTTCTCTCAGCGAAAATATTTATATAAATACACATATTATTTACTATGTATTTTATTATTAATTATTGAATATTTGAACTATATCAACTCTGCCCGAAATCGATGGTTAGTACCAGCGTTTTTCGTTTTAGCACTGCCCTTTTGTTAATACTGTCCCTTAGAACATATATCACAAGGGCTGAAAAAACATTATTTGTATAATACTGGCAACATTTCTATGAAAAATGATGCCTGGAAAAACCTACAAAATGTGAGAGCATTTTTTTCTACGATTTAAGTAGGCACCCTGATGTTTGTTGTAGATTTGGGAATGGGTGTACGAAATAGGGTTGGGTTTTTACAAGTGTACATTGCAAAGTTTTTTTTTAAATTGAAAGTGCATTCAATTGTTTCTTTCATGAATTATTTTTAGTTTGAAGATATTTTTTCTAAATTAAATTTTGGAATTTGCATTAACTCAATATATTCTCACGCGTTTGATCTTTTGAAACCCGCATGCGATAGTAATTTATTAATAAATTCTCGAGTGTGGGTTTGATACATTTTATTAACTCTGATTCAATTTCTTTGCAGAAATTTTATCCGAGTATCGAAATTTTTTTCAGTGAAAAATTGCTACGGTAAAAAATAATGAAATATTTTTTTAGATTCTCTATTTTATAATTATTATGGTATTGGTTTAAAATGTTCATTTTTGTTTGTTTTTCTGAATTTTTTTAATGCTATAACTCCGATAATTTTAGTTTTTATCAAAGAAAGTTATAAGAATAAATAGTTCGTCTTTTTGAGTACTACTAAATCTTAATAAAGTAGTTTTAAAATTATTAAAAATACTACAATTTTTTGAATTTTTGTCAAAAATGGCTGGTTAACGAACTAGATCTTAAATTTAGAACACTTGAAGAGTATACCAAAGGCCAATCCAATATGTCAATTCTTTCGGAAGTTATCGTGCTAACAAATTAAAAATATACAGAGACTAACTAACGAACTGTTAGACAGACAGGCACATTAGTAAAAACCTGTTTTTTGGATGCTGGGGGTCTCAAAACCTGGAAATTTGACAAAAGCGGAGTGGGTCCAATATTACACAAATCTGATATCTTTTCTGATGAGAATGTAATAATACAAAAAAAGATGTACTTCCAAGACATGTGCCGATTTTATTTAAACAATTTTTGAATACAACCAATTTGGACGTAAATAGAGAAGAACATGGACTCGTGGTTTCCGGCCAATTTTGGCAAAACTGATCTAATTTTTTTCACCTGATCCATATTGTACATTGTTGCTTTTTATATAAAAAGGAAAAAATAGGACCTCCGGGATCTTTCATTTACTAAGATATTTTTTTCTTGAAATGTCAACTATTATATTGTTTATTCCAAATTCATCTTTTAGGATGAAAATTCAATTCCTTGGCTGGAAATTAAACTACTTTGTTGAAATTCGTCTAATTGTCTTCAAAATTCAACATTTTGGTAGAAAGTTCAACTGTTTTGTAGAAGATCTGCTTTTCTTTAATGGAAAATTAATTTTCTTAAATTAAAAACCATTCAAATATTTGGTTAGAAATGTACGTATTTTGGTAAAAAAAATCTTCGGGTTGAATATGCAACTATTTGGTTAAGAATGTATTTATTTATTTTTAAATCGTCTTTTTCGGTAGAAAATTAATTATCTTGGTTGAAAATTGATCTATTTGGTTAAAGAAGTACTTATTTGATTGAAAATTCAACTGTTTTGTAGAAATCTGATTTGGTTCAAAATTTATGTATTTGTTATATTCCCTAGATTAGTTAATGAATTGAATTCTTATTTCAAGTGGAGTTCTTCGAAGTCTACTTAAGAAGTCTTCACTTGGTCCAAATGGGGCAATTTTTTAGCCTCATTGTCTTGGCTTTGAAAGGTCTTCCTCTTGGGATCTGCAGTCTTGCACTACTCACTCTACTAAAATCGTTGTCGATTTACGATTCATAATGTTAGCAGTGAATGCGTCAGATAAATCGAAAGAGATTGGACAACCGAGTGGGGGCTAGCGGACCAGGGTTCAAATCCCCCTATCAGCCGAGCCGATATAGGTTTTAATCTCAGGATCAACCTCCTCGGCAGACTTGACGAGATACAGCGTCATTGTATAATCAGGCGCTGCTGGAGCTTATAAAAGCCGATGTTGAATCGCCAGAGGCCTTAGAGCTTGTTGCGCCCAGTGAAAGTCTGGAAGTGAAAAAGTTCGGTTGTGAAACAAAATTTCTTTCAATTTTTACATATAAATATCAAATTTGGAAAAATGGTGCAGATTGTTGGAAAGTACGAACATGAGAAGAGCGAAGGTTTTGAAGAATATTTGAGGACAGTGTCTGGTGGCGAGCAAGCCGATAAAGCTGCAACTTTTGCCAAAAGCAAGCCGGTCCTTGAGGTCCAAGAATCTGGAGATGAATTTGTCATCACTGTCACCAATGAGGGCAAAAGCACTGCTTCTACTTTCAAACTTGGTGTACCCTATGATGAAACGATGCCCCATGGAATTACGATGATGGTGATTTTTTAATCGTCCTAAAACTATTAAATATGTGGCTAAACATTAAAAATTAAATTTTGTCAAATAATTTACACAATTCAAAATTATGGGGACGTCTTCATATTTTTTTAAACTTCAATCATTGAAATGTCATCAGATCCCACGCTCAGTGAAAGAATTTCATCAATTTTAATCCTCTAATGCCAGCGCTTATTTCATGTGGAAGTTTGTTTTTCTTTCTAATCAATGTTAATGTTGAAATTAAAACAAAACAATTTTTATTTGGCCTTCATCAACATTTTCATAAGAAACTATTTAGAAATGCGGAAAGTCTTTAAAAAAACGTATCTAGCATTTTTAGGGATTTTAACAAAATTATTATTTTTATTTAAGAGTGCAAAGTAATGTATTTTATCAGGTTTAATGTAATTCAGAACAAGCACAAAAAAGATTCACCATTAAAAAACAGATTTCCAAACATTTCAAACATTTCGGCTCATTAGAGACAAAAAAAAAAGAGAGAATTTTTCTTTTGGTTATTCTAGTCTCTATTGAGCCGAAAAGTAAGATAGTTTGGACACTTGTTTTCTAATGAAAAATATTTTTCATAATTATTCTACATAAAATTGTTCCTGACAAAATAGATTACTTTTCAATCTTAAATGACAATTTTTAAATTGAGACGCTACTAAACTCATGATATTCGTTCCAATTCCCAGGGTTTGCCTATGAATATTTTAAGAGTTCTTTTAAGTTATAAATAGTATACCACAATTTCTTAAAAGAAGACTTTTTATTTAAATTCTTGAAAATATAATAAATTTTAACATTAGCGATTTTAGAAATACATTAATTTTTTCATTATTATTCTTTTCTCTTTTGGAAAATGTAATAATCTTAATAGATTGGTTTATAATACAAATAAAAAATAAATTAGTATGATTATAATTTTTTAAACTCTAAAACACCGGACTGGAAATTAAAGTCATAATACAGTTAGTAATTTTTGTAATGAAAGCTCATTAGTTGAGCATTAATTGGGCGTTAGCTCAGGCAGCAGCACTTCGCCCTCTCATCCGAAAGGTTGAGTGTTCGATTCTTGCTGCCTTCAATAATCTTCAGATTATGCAAATAATATTTATTCAATGCCTTCTTTACACGTAAGAACTGATTTCTTAAACATAATGTTTTTTTGTTTACCAATTATATTTAAAATTGGAATTAGGATCGAGGTTTTTTAAACGAAAAAAGGTTCATTGGAAAATAAGAAACTTTCCTCCCGGTCAAGACTGTATTCGTATTTCGGACCTTCTGAAGCATACATTTCTTCAATGCAAAAAAATGTAAAAAACTCATAATTTTAGCATAATTAGCATAATTTTAAAAGATTATTAAAGGCAGTTGTATTGATAAACATTTTAATAAATAAAAAATAAAATAAAAGTGTTCAGGCAGCGAGAATCGAACACGCGAAGTTTCGGTTATGAAGCCGAAGCGCTACTCCCTGAGTTATCGGCTGATTTGAAGTATATTTCGCCAAACTTCACATAGCTTGTGGCCACTTTTTTTTAGAAGATGTAGCTTTCTACAAAAACCACTTTTTCGCGAAATTTTTTGGGTCAAAATTGAAAGAAAATTGGGTGTCGCGCAGGTAATTGAAAATCACGAGTTTTAAAAACCCACTTCGTATTCGAATTTGGATAACGAAAAAAAAATTTACTCTACTTTAATTTATGCTCAAATTTTAAATCTTAAAGAAATTTCGAGTTAGATTCTGTACAAATCCTTGCTGAGCTCAAAAGTTCGTAGTTTTTTACACGATTGGAACTCGAAATATCTCGTTTGATCATAATAAATTATCGTTAAAGCATTAAATCTATTGTTTGACGTAATATTCATCATAAAATAATGCCAAAGTCTAAAAGAATTTATATGAAAACTTAAAAGTGAATTAAATCTGCATCTTTTCACAAATTAATTAAAATAACAAAATATATAAACTTTCCAAATACTGGAATATCTAAATAAAAAAATGAACTATTAAATAAATTTTTCATTTTTTAGAGTGTAACTACAAGGGACGGCGATAAATTCACTACTGAAACGGAACTTCCCGGAGGAAACAAATCTGTGCGCGTATACGAATTTCTGGACGATGGTATCACAGTTGTAAGTATAACAATGAAAAAAGAATTTTTTGTTAATTAAATCATTGAAAAAAAACTAATTTTTAATATTTTCATTCTTTAAAATTCTAACTTTTGAATTCCTTTTTTCAGCACTTATCCGATAGCAAAACTGGAGCCAAGGCCACGCGCTATTACAAAAGAGTCTAAACATTAAGTTCCGAGGCGACATTCAATTTTACAACTGTTATGGAATAAAATGTTTATCATTGCAAAGCAACTTTATGTCTCTTCTCAGAAAAAAAATGATTAAACAAGTGTTTTTCGAAATCTGTTTTTTATAGAGTTCTTATAATTCATATAATCAAGCTTTGTATTTTACAGTTAATGACCATGACTATTTTCATGATTTCCGAAACAAAGTTACAAATTGCATAAACTACAGAATTATGTAAGTTTAACGATTTCCTTATTCGGAATTTTTAGTAGCCGGAACTGGTAAAAAAAATGCCGATTCCGACTCGTCCAATCCGTTTTTGTCTGACTTTTCACTCTTCACTTATAAATTTCTATAGAAAGATAAAACTCACTTTTCAAAAATTTACTTTTCATTTATTCTTTATTTTATTTATTAAACCGTTCTTAAAGTAAAATATGAAAACTGCGATCGTTAGACGAGTCGAAGTAACACCATCGTCTCTTTTTTTTTATAAACTTTATTCTTTATACTGTCGAATTTATTTAATAATAAGGTATCACATTAAATCATAAAGGTGCTGTACATATAGACGGTAGTACAAGAAAGTCGGTGACGATTTCGTTGGTTTATACTCAACTTTCGGATAGGAACAAACAAAATAAATAGGTTTACGATGTATGATGAATAATTACGAATTATATAATGCACATATAAAATTAAAAAATATAAAAAATGTTTACCTTCTCTCGACAATAAGAGACCCGTTGAAAAATCGACATATGAATGAAATCGAGAAACGAAATGAGCCGAGAGAAATTTTCCGAGGGTTCTTATCATCCAGAGATGATTTCCTACAAGAGCAATACAATTCCATGCGCGCTCATAAACAAAATCGTAATATTGAATCCTTTCTCTGCGGAAACAAGCGAGCTCTTTCAAATTGTCGATCTGCTACGATCAAAAAACAGTAACGATCCCCTCCTGATCATAAAATCAAACATGCAAGGCCGTGTCGAGCACCACGCGACTTTGCGCTTTTCGATCTACGAATAATCTTCACTGCGTATTTACACAACAGAAGTCAAGCCTTCTCTCTCTCTCTCTCTCTCTTAATTTTCTTTTTCTTCATTAAGTTTCATTGCTACTTCACAGCACACCGAAGCAGTTAAGCGATAATACGGTACGTCGAAATAGGTAAATATATAACTTTTAATATCTATATATTATTCGTTTATCATACGTAGGTATATTAAAAACTTTATCGTTCGCTTCACATAATTACTACTGCGGATCAGGCGATCCCTTCAAGCTCTTTCCCGAAATCTCTTGCCGTAAAAAACCTTCATCGCGACTTAGAAAAATATCGAAGTTAAAATAAGGTTTCTTTAATCTGAGCCCTTCCTTTGTTCTGCAAGTTTGTCATGGTTTGTTAAAATTGGAGTTCCGAAGATATGTGATTTAAAAACTTAAATTTAGAAGACAAGAGTCTCAAGTAACTTAAAAAAAGTGCCTTAAACTAAAAAAAAAAAAGAAGGAAAAAACCTTGCAAGCATGCGAGGAATTTTGGATGAGAGATTTGAGGAACACGATTTAAGAAACGTGATCGAAGAGTCGCCGATCGGATACCGGTTTCAAAACTTATAAGAAAGCTATCGGTGCAACGTACAGTAGAAGCCAGTAGTATAAACTCTATCGAATTCGTGAGTGAAATCAAACCCCGTTCATTCAGAGGTCATGATGAGTTGATTGTCAGTGGGAGGCGCGATCGGCGAAATATCTTTTTGAGGCACGTCCTCCTCGATATTTGCCGTCGTCGTCGTCATAGTTGTGGTGACGCTTTCGACTTTCTTAACCTCACAATTACCGTTTTGAACGGGCTTCTTCGTCGTTGAGCCGGCACTTTTTGCGGTAGTCTTGGCGAGAGGTTTGTAATTCTTCGAAATGGGAGCGGGTTTTTTTGTCGGCGAGGTAGCAGATGTGGTAGTGGCAGTAGTCACGGATTTGAGGGTCGTAGTGCGCTTAACTGTCGTAGATGAGGTCGAAGTGGCCGTTGAGGGGCGACTCGTTCTTGTGAGGCCCACTGAACTCGCACGAGAAGAAGAAATTTGCTTGTTCGCCGTTTCCTTTATTTGCTTGTCAATCATCGGAGATTTTGCAGATGGAACGCGTGGTCTTGCGGATCCGACGGTTGATCCTGTTGTCGCTGGCGCTGTCTTCGGCCTATGAAAATACAAATTTAAAGAGTTAGCTGAATATTCTGATAGCTGGCCTCATAGTCCCTATGGGAGCAAGCAATTCAAGTTAAATTCAAATTAATCGGAAAAAATATTTTAAATAAAAAAATTCCATTGATTTTCGTTAACTTGGAAAGAATTTAGAGAAATTTAAGGTAAATGAAAGGAATATCGATGAAATTCTTGAAGATTCATGGTGAAGTTTAAAAAGTTTAAATGAATTGAAACCCGTTTAAAAATATGAATAAAGTTCATTGAATTCAGTAACTTTAAAATAAGCTTAGAAAACTTCATGAGAATTCCAAGCATTATACTGAAATGGTTAAGAATCTCTAGGTGAGGTTCGAATACTTTACGATAAATCAAATAAAAACTTTTTTAAATTAAAAAAAAATCCATTGAATTAATTTGAATTGAATTAATTTCAGAGAATTTAAACGAATTAAAAAATGTCAAGAGGATTCCAAAAAATAATTTTAAATCTCTTAAAATCTTGAAAATCCTACTAATTTATAACGAAAAAAGTATATAATGACTGCAAACCAATTTAAAAGAATTCAAAGGAGATTTAAGATGAGTTAAAAAGACTTCAAGATGAATTAAATAAAAACTTTTAAAGAATCCAAGAAATTGAGTACAACTGAGTGAATTTATAAATTTTTTTTTATAATTAAAGATGAATTAGTAAGAATTCAAAGCGATTTCCAAATTAATTGCAAAACATATTTAAATATCTCTTCAAATTTTTGAAACCCTACGAAATTTTTCACTTCGTGTGAGCAAATTCTTCGAAATCCATCAAATATTTAAATCCCTTCAAATTCCTTAAAATTATAAAGAACCTTTGGAAATCCCTTGATAAAAATTAGGTCTCTTCAAAATGTCTTAGAATCTTAATATAACTCTGAAAACCCTTGAAAACCCTTAAAACCCTTGAAATAAATGACAAAAATTCTGGGAATCTTAAAATGTCCTCAAATCTTTCAAACCTTTTGATATCCCTTGAAACTTTTAAAGCCCTTCAAAACGGCTGGAAATCTTTTACAATATCCTTAACTACTTCAAATCGTTTGAAGTCTCATTAAATTACTGAAATCAATTAAAACTTGATTTGTAATCTTTTTTATTAACCTAAAATATTTATAATCCTTTGATCAATTTATCAAATTACCCTTTAGGATCAATTAAATGTAAACTATAAAAAATTCAAAAAAATCAACTGAATTAAGTAGAATTAAGGAAATTTAGAAACAAAACTGAATTTAAAAAATTCAGGTCAAATGAATAAGAATTTAGGGTACATTCCAAAAAATAATTTTAAATATCTTCGAATCTCTTCAATTCTTTTAAAACCTAAAAATACCTCATTTCTCGAAATCTTTTAAAATATCTTATAACCTTATAAATCCTGTAAAATTTTAGAATTCTATAAAATTGTTTATCCTAAAATATTGCAATCGCTTTTAAATCCCTTCAAATTATTGATATCAATAAAAAAGTCTAAGAATCTAAAGAATACCTAAAATATTTTAAACCCTTTAAAATCCTAGAAAACATCTTATTTCTAGTGAATAAATCAGGGTGAACACTATTTTTCCAAATTTTATCTCCCGGCTTTATCCTGGTTTGCCGGTAAATATTCGTTATTTCTCCGGTTTAGAAAAAAATTAACTCTCTTTGCGAAACGCACACTTTTTTCATATGCATGATCCACTGCGGAAATCGATAAGCATCAGCAAGCCCTTTTGCAAAAAAAGCGATTGACTTTGAATCATATATTTAGGATATGGAACTTTTTGTGTCTGATAAAGAAAAATTTAGGGATGTGTTTTATTACACGCTAGCAGTAATTACACGCGCGCAAATCACGCGTTCATGCCTCTGGGTTTTTATTTCCTAACATGCAAAAT
>JAAAKG020213446.1:0-22335 GCA_010014905.2 Druon quercuslanigerum | reverse complement strand
GTGTTAAGGAATAGGAAGAGGGTGAATGAAAAAATGTAAACCCTTAGGGGACACATTAGAAGCTTCCACTAACTAATATAATTCCAGAAAAAACTGCATTTTATATATACAGAGGCGCTTATTTATTAAATCTGTTTATGAAATTTGTTTATAACAATAAAAAAAAAATACTTTAGTGTTTGATTTTAACGAAACATTAATTTCACTCGATTTCGCGGGGGAAAACGTTATGCAAAGAATTTTCAGGCATCAATGTACAGCAATAATCGATTTTGTTCATAAATTTGTTTACAACAATTAAAAGTTAATCGATTCTATCAGTTTTTTTTTACATTTTTGAGGTAAAATCAATGAATGCTACAGAACAGGCAGCTCAAATATGAAGAATTATGGTTTTTTGGCATTTTGCAACTTGAATAACAAATAAACAGAGTCCTTTTTAGCAAACTCGTCTCTTTAATTAGCTTTTATTTGGAAAAAGAAAGATGGAATCGGATAAAAATTGTAGGCTCTGGATCATTTTGAATTCCAATTTTCTAATTCGCCGAACTGTGCACCGATGCGGTGTAACACACCCTCTATTCTCTATTCTCTATAGTACTATTGTCTCCATCACGACTGGATTTGAAATGAGTAGGAATACTTCTAAACATTCTACTATTTATTAAAGAAAATAAATTTAGTTTCATGAATTTGAACTGAAGTTTTCTCCTTTTGATACATTTATTATCATGATTGCTACGAGAGGTCGTTATATGACAATGAACCGCAAGCTTTTATATCCTACTCATGCATTAAAATCGATAGTTATTTAAATGTTTACTTGTGGATATATACATTTATACACAATTAGACTGATCTGAAAAATATCCGACAAAGTCAGAAAGTCAAGATCTGGTTTAAATTATACTCTGTCTTTCTATAGATTCTGCAAACCTCGCACTAATGATATTATTCCTTACGAAGACATTTAAACTCGCCTAGAACGGCTCTTAAGATTAAGATTATATTTATAAAATCGAAAAGATAAGATTCAAAGAAAAAATTCGAAGTTTCTTATTCATGATAAGATTCAAAAGTATAACAAATTTTAAGACAATATGAAGTATTAACTTAATCCCTGAGAACCCAAGATTTACAAAAAACATTCATACTTTGTAAGGCCTCTCCATTTAATATATACATACAAATTACTTATAATATTGATGTTCCAAAATGGTAGAGAAAAGCCGAGACTTAACGTCACCTTTCCCTAGCCATTAGAAAGTACATGCACTAGCGCTCAAAATAAAGAATGATAATTTATATGTTTTTATAAACTGTGTATTTATACAGTCTATCTTTGCCGACACTGTTAAAATTGTACCAACCAATCCAATCTTCCTGCCAAGGTCACTTCACATTAAAATACTCAGTATCTCATAGTGCACATGTGCTGATATTATTCTCTCACCGTAACAGAAGTTAATATTCATCCTAAGAAAATTAACATTAAAATTTTATTGTTAATTACATTTGGCAAATCTTTGACTTGATACTTGATGAACGCTGGAACATCGATTCATTATATCTTGGTAGTAAATTGCGGACTTTAGATTGAGATGTTCAAAACGAATGAAGGTAACTGACGCTTGTTTATTTCTGAAAAAGAAAAATATAAAAACATGAAAAGAAGGATAAAATTAATCAATTTATCTGAATGTAATAAACTTAAAAAATGGAGTGGAATTCTACATAAATATGGTAAGAGCACCAGTGATTGGTACTAGCACTAGTCGCTGGTACACGACTCTAATTTTGGATTAGCTTCCGAATAGATTTCTTTGTCCAAACTGACTACTTATGTACACTGAAACGCTAAGTATGAATATTATAGTGAAAATTAGCGCGAATTCTATTTTCATGATGAAAACCATGAGAAAGCCACGAAATCGTGGTTTTTTTCATTTGATTTGGTCAATACGCAGACTTTTGGAAAAGATTTTAAATAAAAGTTGTAATTATCATACAAATGCGTCTTTTTTATTCTGCGTACTTTTTTTAAAGGAGTGATATTTTTCAAGAAAATTAGTGATAAATTTGATGAAGTGTAATGAATTTCAGTTAAGCATTGGCCATCTTTCTAGCTGACGTTGGAGCCTAAAATAGATTGCAAAAAGGTTTGACTAACACCTTTCTGTGACCAGTGACAAGGGTGCGTCTTTTCTGTGACCAGTAGGAGGGATGCCTGATCGTCCCATACGAGAAGTTTCAACAGTGATTTTTTTATAAACTATCAAAACTTGTTGTGTTAAGAATCAAAAATGTATTTATTGGTAAACACCAATTTTCACTATGATTTTCGTATTCATCGCGTCAAAATACATGCGCATAGTGAGTTCCAGAAAACTCGAAGGTAAACGATATTCAGAAATACAACCCAAATTAGTTTGTAACAACAGAAAAATGCAAATATTTATAATATTTTTCTCATATGAGTGTATTTCAGACAAAGTGTAGTAAATATACTTGTATTCTTTATTTGAAAAAAGGAAAATTGATAAAACAAATTGTTCTTTTAGAAATCGCATCTGGATTCGCGTGCGTTTAAATTTAGCGATACTTAAATTTTTTCAGACATATTTTCATAATTCATGCGCCATTTCGAGTCAGCTCTAAACATTAAGAATCTGTACCTTAGAGGATCTGCAAATAATTTCCTCTAATTAACCCTTGTGCACTGATAAAGACTTATAAAAGCCCACAAACACCTATATCCCAGACAGCATTCATGACTGTGTTCACAAGTAGTATTATCCATCCCACAATCTGACTTAACACTTTCAGAAAGCAGGAGAAGACTCAAGCTGAGCAAAGAAAAAATCTTACGTGAACACATTTTTAGACCTCGACCGCGTCGACTAACATTACCTCGTAGTGACAGCCTGTATTTATATCGTTCTCGCAATCTTCTCAAATTAGGCAGGCGATTACACTTGAAGTCGTAGAAACAGTAGGCTACACAAATTTTTATTTTTAAGAGGAAATTAGTGGACGAGTATTTTTTCGATTTAAAAATATGTTTGATTTGATATAAGTACCTAGTTAAATTGTGTAGCTTATGTATTCAAAACAATACACAAATACGGTACTTTTTTAATTGAATTATTATCTTATTCATGCAAATACGGGCGAATGTGTTTCTCTTAAATAATTGCCCAATTAGTCTTAGCAGCGGATATGAGAAAAATTCGGTGAATGATGAATAACCCCACATCCCTGGTAAAAAAATATTCTAGCGTTGACCAGCCGCAGACTAGACCGCCTAGACTCTAATCTGTCGCACATCAGATTTTAAAAAGTGTTAATTTCTTACCTTGAATAATTTTCGACATCCTGACTCTTAGAAATTCTTATGTTACGGATTGCTGACCAGTCCCAGATCTGGGCTTGACTAGGCTATCATGACTAGACGGTCTAGGCGCCGCTAGATCAGGGCCAGATATGACTTTGGACAGCCAGGAGATTTTTCTACAAGGGCCGCGACTAATAACAAATATTTCTATAGCCCATTTAATTACGCCAGAAATGAGCTCACGTGCGCCATACAAAATGTTTCGCTATAGAACTCTAAGAGATATAACAAATATTACGTGTGCAGCAGGGGGTAAGACACACCAGCTCTCATACTAGGTATATCAAATTTTAGGTTAGATGACCTGCAACAATTAAAAATGTTATTATTTAATGTGTTGTCAAGCAAAATGACGCGGCAAAGTAATTACCTAGTTATTAGTCAGAAAAATATGGGGTACGAACGCGCCTATCTGTCGATTTTTCTGTCGAGCCTGACGACAATAATATTTATGGTTTTAGCCATCAATTGCGGCGAATAATGATTAGAATCATTTGGGGCAAATGTGCGCAGTGGGTAAGGGAGCGCAGACTCAGTACTTATGAAACCACTTAGGTTAGTGGAGGAGAACCAACTGTCTTGAGTACTCAGTACGACATTGGACAAAAGATTCGAGTGTTGCCTGGAACGGTTAGGTAGTTTCATTGTAAAACGTAGTTTCATTTAATGAGTAAAACTTATTGTTAAAAATCTTACGATATTTTACAATGCTCAATTTAAAAACTTTCACATTTGTGTAACGATATTTATTATTTATTGTATACAAATATCTTCATTTTTGTGTCTAGTTTCATGATAAATATTACAAAACCTAATAGAGTAACGCAATAATGTGTAAGTTCGAATCAATTCGGTACAGACGATTAGGGTTAAGTGTGCGAATAAGTTTGTGGGGTAAGAATGCGCATATTTTAATGCATACCTTTACCCCAACTGTGACATTTCTTTGTAAATTGAAAGTTTATTCTGCTTGTTTCAGGTTAGAGACATATATGATTCGTTTCCATCTCCAGGGTTTGCTTATAAATATTTAAAAAGGTCTTTTTAATTGAGTCTAAATAATTTCACCTCAGTTTCTTTAAAAGTCTTTTTATTTACATTTTTTAAAATAATTAATTTTAATTTGATTAATATTAAAATTGCATTAATTTTTTACAATCCTTTATTTTCTTTTTGAAAAATGTAATAATCTAAACAGTTTGGCTCAGAATCAACTAAAAAAATGTTATTTGGATTTTTTGTTTGTTTTTTTAACAAAATAAAATCTACCATACTTCTGTGATATCGCGATCTTTAATTTTCAACTTCTCGGAACCGAATAATTTTTTTCTATCCAACAATTTTTATTATGATTCAGGATCCTCACATCTCGAGAGGAAAATATTATTTTATAATAATGCATTTAAATTACTACTAATATATTTAGTATGTGAGTTAATACTTTTAAGCAAAATATTTTTCCCAAGTTAGTTATAAAATGTTAGAAATGGTCTGTAAAAAATTTATTAGAAAAAATGTGATTGAACATTTTTAAATCTGTCTATTAGCATACAATATGTACAAAACAATTACTGATTAAACTAAGCACTATACATTTATTTCTTAGCTGACCACGTTCTTCTCAAAGAAAATGCTTGACCCAGAGTTTGTCATAAAAATCTAAAAGTATCCGTGATTTACTTTACCAGAGCCTGCGCTAGATTTAAGTTTAAGGACAAATTTTAGGTAGTTGAGTTGGGTTCGATTCCACAATGGGGGCAATTTTTCGAAGCGTTTGAGTGTGCGGTCATATGTGTAAGGCTCTGTGAGTGAAAATGTGTAATAATAATCTGAAATTAAGTGCAGTGATCATATATAAAATAATTTTTGTTTTAAATAGATCGACAGTTTACATCATTTTTGTTGTAGAAAAATTCGAGCTAATATATTTATAAATCACGGGCAGAATGCGTAAACTGTATATGTATATACAGAGAAAAGTGGGGCACAGTGAGTCCTGGGTCACATCGAATCATGGGGCACAGTGGGACAATGTCATTTACAATATGACCATATGATAAAATTTTTTTTTACATTTCAGCCATTGTTTGCGTTGAGAGAGACTGCGTTTTTTATGTCAAATATTTGTGGTGTTTGATCCTTAAATGTATAATTTTTAGCTAATATATTATTTGCTCAGAGGTTCCCTTAAAAAGTAGTCAGCGAACTAAAGTAAGTATGGCACATTACTTAATCCATAAGAAAAAAGTTTCAGCAGAATTTCTGAAATTTTGATGGCAAATAATAGTAAAGCAAGGAATGTTATCTAGTAGAATACCAATGGGTCACAGTGAGACAGAACTTTTCGTGCACAGAAGGACAGGTCGTGTGAACATTTTAATAGGCAGTCGCGGACAATTGTCCAGGAGTGGTACCGAAGGTATTATCCCACAGCAGAGGCGTGAAAACCGTGCTGAACGCTGAATGGCACCTGGGTGGAGTGTGTAGAACGGTTACTCAGATATCGGGCGACCTCTCAGAGTACGTAGCCTTATCCGTGCATGCGGGGCTCTTCAAGTAGTAAGTGCGGTTCAAAGAAATAGAACGCGCAGGGCTCCCGTCAATGGGTCGGCCAACAATGCCGATCACTCTAGAGCTGGGTAAGCCAATGAAGATAGAGTCAATGTGATGGATCGGCAGAATCTCTGAGCTTTTAGGTGGACGGAGCGACAAAATCACGACTTTCTAGAATGCTACGATGCAAGTGTAAACCCTGAATGAGAGAATTACATAGCACGACTGCATCCCATTCAACCAATCAACATCTGCCCGTATTTTCACCCCATATTTGCAGTCTAAAGAGCCAATTCCCGAGTGGTTGGTGGAAGGGTGCACAGTACTCCTGCCGAAAATCGTGAGGTGCATAGAGAGATTCATGCCACTTTGGAAAACCAGATTTACTATCTCATCTGGAAAAAATGGTGTGTCACCTTCCAGAGAGATGTCTTTCAGGGCGACACCATGAATCGACTCCTCTTTTGCTTCACATTAATGCCACTATCTCTAGCACTTCACCATTCTCACGCTTACCTCTGTAGCAAACCTGCTAATCGAAAGCACAAGGTCAATAATGTAACTTACGTGGATGATCTTAAGATCTATGTTAAAATTAAAGAGCAACTACATCTAGCTCTGGGGATTGTGGAATGATACAGTAAGGGAATAGGAATGAAATTTGGGTTAGAAAAATGCACCAAGGTTTATTTGAAGCGAGAAAAACTTAATGGCAGCTCTGAAGACGCTAATCCCGCCAATAAAAGCACTATACGACACCTTTGCGCTGGAAAGACTTATACGAACTTGGGCGTGCCACAGAGCCGCATTCAGGATGTGACATCTATAATGAATACTCTCCGTACAGCTCCTCGATAAGAGGATGCGCGGCATCTTCCACAGCAATGTGAAGGATCTTCAATGACGTGTGAGCTAACTTTTGCTTTATCTTAATCACGCGGATTGAAGTCGGGCACGGAGAGTTTCACTTCGGCATGTCAAGATGGTCTCATTTCCACCTTTACATATCGTGACCACATTTTGAGCCAACACATTCCCGATGATAGCTGCAGGGCGTGCCATGCACACCCCGATCATCTAGGACACATATTATATAGTTGCCCAACTCATGCGGGAACGGCCCACATCTAAAGGCACAATGCGGCACGAAGAGTACTTTATTACAATCTCTGTATTTTTTACGGCATTAACCTTAATATCGTTCCGCTAAATGCTACTAGGGAAACAGAGTCAATTGTCGATAATGAAAAGTGCCGCATGTACTCTAACTGTATATTCTCGAAAATTGTTTCTGTTTCACACTCGAGGCCTGACATATTTATCCTTGACTTCGGGAAGCGAACCATGTTCGTTATCGAACTTTCGGCACCAGCTGACAAAAACATCAGAGCCAAGGAAAATGAAAGGAAAAAGAGATATAGAGACCGTATGAGGGAGTTACGACAATTGTACCCGGAATATGCTGTTAAATTAGTCGTCCTTACCATCGGCGCTCTTGGAACTGCCAAGCTTTCACTGGTTAATAGCCTGAAAAGCATCCTTGCGTGTGAACAATATGCTAAAACACTTACGGGGAAAATGCAGAAGGCAGTCGCCCTTGGGTCGCTTCGTGTCCTCAGGGTGCACGAGACTTTTGCTGAATCGTCGTATTGATTCCGTCACAGACTGTAACCACAACCTTATGAGAGAGCAGCGCGCGTGTAGTCAGTCGGAGGCGTGCAGAGAGAGTGGCCTGACCGAGTCAAGCCGCAGAGAGCCGGCGAGTTACGAAGGTCTGCCGTCGGTGTCTGCTGTCACGCGCATTCTGCCTTCGCGAATGTCGCCACGCAACAGCTGCTTTCAAGTATGGAATTTTGTCTTAATTATTTCTAAATATCGATAGAAACAAATAAAAAAATAAAAAAATTTGTCATTTCTCGATTTACATATACTTTTACCGACATTGCTCATGATATAATTTATAAAAAAATCGTTCCTGTGTAAACTGGTTCATTTATAGGCTATACCTTTTAACTCATTTTTTTACTTTGTCAAGTTTTTTACACGCGCGCGACGCACACACTCATACAGTAGACAGAAAAAATAATAAAAATCAATAACAAAAAAGTGTCCCCCTGTGCCCTACTCTCTCCTACATATATGTGTTACAATGGGAAGTTAGCAAAGTTACTCCTTAGAGAAGTAAGGCTCACTAAACGAAATAGTAACTCTTCCTTTCGCTAAATGTCGACGGATACTAAGTGGTGCAGTGCATCCCACTATTTCAATTGTTCAACCTACGCTGCACTTCAATTTAAGGTAAAGCCACTTGTTTAGAGAGTTCTTCTAACGATCCACTATTTCCGTATTTTGCCTACGGTACTTGGTAAAATGACACCCTTTTAGTTGAAGCACGGAAATATCTCTGCTAATAACCCAGATACGAAGAAATTGTTTTTGGACAAAAGTTGCTCAGGATAATGTGGGCCACCTAACTGTACTAGCAAGTGTGGCATTGAGGTCAATTTTGAAGATCATTTAAAGTTCAAAGTAAGCTTTTGAATGGGAACCGCTACTTTTTAATACCGGATTCGGAAAGAACGGAAATTTTACGACCGTAAAGATAGTTCTTAATTTATTAGAGTGACCTTTCGAATAACAAGGTTAAATGTGTAAAAATCGTTCAGAAGCTATTTTATTTGAACTTTTAAGGATTTATGGGCGAAGAAATGCTTAGGGTGCTTGTTTACTCGTTGAGCGCTGACCCAACATTTAACCTTGTCCTTCTGAAGGTCACTCAAAAAAATTAAATGCTATTTTTTCGGACGTAAAATTTACCGCTCTTTTCATCAAATGAGCTTGAAAATATACCTTAAGGTTACAGTTATTAGTACAATTAGATGACCCCCATTGTCCTGAACAACATTTGTCCGAACAATTGTTTCGTATTTATTTTAGCAACAGATATTTGCGTGTGTCCATTAAAATGTACCACCCATGACGCCACAGTTATTCTGCTTACTAGCTTCACCTACCAATAATTTATCGACAATGTATCTCAAAACGTCTTTAATACTACATGTATCAGATGCCATTTCACCCCTGATATTCTTAATGTCTACTAACTCTGCACTGGTACTTTTGTTCATAAGAACCTTGGCCAATTCTTTGATGTTACATTTACTTTCTTTAACTAGTATTTTTACTTTTCTGTTTTCGTTCCTATATTCAATTTATAGACTAATTTTTCTCTTCATCGCTAAGAACATCTGTCAACATTAATCAGTGCACATCATTAGAAATTTCATACAACGTACATTTTTCCTTTGGTAATCATGTCTAGTTTTTTGCCAGAAAAGAGCATTCCTGAACTGCCCCAACTTTGAAAGTCATGTCTTCCGATTAACTTCACATTTTTAGTTTGTTTAAATATATGATAGTAGTATACCCACCAATTTATAGACTTTTACTACCGTCCCTCCTCGAACTACAATGGGGGAAATTTGCATCACCCGGGCAAAGCGGGTATTCTCAAATGGTGATAACTTCCTTTCTACAAATGAGAATTTAATTTTCTATGAGTGATTCCTTAATGGTTTTCCATGCCCTTTTACTCTGTGAAATTTATTTTTTTTTTAATTTTTATACAAATATTGCTATTTAAAATGTTTATTTAACAGTTTCTACTCTTCGGAAAGTTTTTATTTTCTAAAAGTATTTTTAAACGAAAGCTTGACTTTTATCCGATAAAAATGTTCTTTGGCATTATGGGACTAAAAATAGTTAGGTACTTATGCGAATATGTTCGAGCAGAACACTTCCTCGCGCGCTCGGACAGGTCGGCCAGTCCAGACTATGCACCGACAGACGTTGTTTCGTTTAAATTAGATTCATTCAAACATACTTTTCATTGGTACAGAAGCTTTCCAAAAATTAATTTCAGCGGTTCTTAATCCATAATGTTTTTTTTAGAATTTTCTGTACATTTTTATCATTACCGTCACATAAAACATACTTGTGAAAGGCTTAAATGAATTAACAATAATTTAAACTATTTATTTAAACAAATTATGCAGGATTCGTCCTTTCTTTGGCTGGATTAAACTTGGTCTCGTGTACAGTCGAAAAGCAAAAGACATCCACGTACATAGATTTTCATTTGTTTCTCATATTTTACCAAGAAACAAAAAGCAATCACATAGACTGTCATTTGTTTCTTGGCCTTAAGCAAAACGTTGCACTGCGTTACTCCACTCTGACTTCAGTCTCCTGAAAGGTAAAAGCAGCATACTTTTATAAATTTTATATCCATCTTTTCTGTGGGTTTTGTTCATTTAGTTCAGGTTATAACTTTTTTATCAAGTCTCTTTGCGAATCACTGCTTTCGAAGCAAAGTGAGATCCCTAAAGTCCTTTCATGGTCATCTAGCGCTGACCATGTCTTCGATGCAAAGTTTTCTCCGCAGATGTGCAAATCCTTTCCGTAAGGAGGAACATGTAAGAGGAATTGATCTGAGGCTTCTAACGGAAAATCTGCAAATAGTTTTTCCTGATTTTCCAAAACGCAGTAAAATATGTGGCGCTTGTAGAAAAGAATGCAGAACTCTCAATTTACAGCCGTCTAGAGTTATAGAAGTGCCTGGTATTAATGTAGAGGAAGAGATCAACGAGGACACAGATTTTTGCTTGCCTATGAGAAATGAAAAAGAAGGATGCAATCATGAAAATAACTTAGTGGGTCTCTAAGTCCTGAATCAAATAAAAGAAAAATTAGAGCAGAAGGGCAATAAATATTTAGAAAAGATTTGTCTACACACCCTTGCGTCTAAGTCTTGAAGTCGCACACAAATCATGCGGGAATTCGGTGCATCTGAACGTCAAGCTAGAAAAGCGAAAGAGTTAGTTGCCAAAAGTAGAGTTTTGACTTTTTCGGAATCTAAGCGAGGACGAAAATTGTCAGAAGAAACTGAAAATTTGTTAATAAACTTGTACGAAGATGACGAGAAGAGTCGACAGATACCAGGTAAGAAAGATTTTATATCTGTCAACAAACTGTTAGCTATAGCAAGTGGAACCTACAATGTTTGTGTCTGCGTTTATTATGTAAACGTAAAGTTAATGTTGAATGCGATTAATATTAAACATTTAGCTGAGGGAACTGACAGACTATTGTCATATTATCATGATTGCCTTGAAGAAATCATGTGCAGTAAGCCCACTGAAACTGTTCATTTAAACGAATGCGAATCTTGTTCTGACATTGAAAATTTAAAAAAGTACCTGATTGACCTATTGGACGTGAATAGTTTAGACACAGTGATATATAAAATTTGGCAGCAAACTGATAGAAGCACTTTGAAAACCGAAATAGCAGACGCTGATTCTTTCGTAGAAGCATTCTACACTAAACTTAAAAACCTGAAACATTACGCATTTTATGCGAAACAACAAGGTGTGCTTCTAAAGCACCTTAAAGTTATACTAAAAGAAGGAGAATACTTAGCTTTGTTTGACTTTTCTGAGAATTATGCTTTCATCATTCAAAATGCTGAAAAATCTTTCCATTAAGATAATAATCAAGCAGCTATATTTACAGTAGTTATTTATTACAAAGATGGAAACAAACTTAAGTATTGTAGCATACCAATCATCTCAGATTGTTTCAATCATGACACTGTAGTTGTGTACATATTTCAAAAGCTCATCAACGAGTACCTCAAGAAGAAATTCAGCGTTGTTAAAAAAATTATTATGTGACAGACGGAGCTGCGCAGCATTTTAAAAATAAATATGCCTTTATAAATCTTTTAAATCACAAAAAAGATTTTGGAATTTTATTAGAAACACATTTCCAGACAACTGCACATGGAAAAGGTCCAGGTGACGGGATTGTTGAAAATTTGAAAAGACTTGCGGCTAAAGCTAGCTTGGAACGCTCAAGCACAGAATCCAGTCCTAACTGCGATGGTGTTATTTAAATGGGCTAATAATCATTTAAAGGAAACAGTAAATCTTTTCAGTTCGAAAAAAGATCACACAGAGATGACCAAAAAACTAGAAACTAGATTCACTTCAGCAATTATAATTCCCGGCATTCTAAAATACCATTTATGTATTCTAAATGAGAACCGACAATTGTAAGTGAAGAAAAATTTCATTCGCAACAGAACATGATCTGCTTCCGAAGACAGTCAAAAAGTCTCAAGTATAGAGAAGCAAACAATGCGCGAAGAAAGGGCAAACTAAAAAAATTATGATGCATTTAGTGCAGCTTCGCTGGAGAATCATGCATACAACTAAGTTCCCGGTAGGACTGGCCAACCTATCCGAGCGCTCGAGGAAGGGTCTCGCTCGGTTATTTTCGCCTAACTACATAACTATTTTCAGTCCTAAAATACCAAACAACATTTTTATCGGAAAAGTGTACGATGAGTAGAAAATCTTAAATAAACAATTGAAACAGCAATTTGCTTATAAAAATTACAAACAATAAAAACAATAAATTTCGATTTGCCCGGGGAATGCAAATTTCAGCCCCTGCAGTTCAAGGAGGGATGGTAGTAAAAGTCTATATATTTTTAGTTATACTACTATCATATAGGCAAACAAACTCTGAAAATTTGAAGGAAATCAGAAGACATGACTTTTAAAGTTGGGGCAGTTCAGGAATAATAAATAAATATAAATAATAAATTAAGTTCTACTTTCCTGCTTCAATTTGAAAAAATCCACATCACAAGTGCACCAAATACTCTTGGAGACCTATGGTGATATAGATTTATATAAAATAACGTAAATATATAGGTTTGGTCTATTCAGAGACCTCAATTTTTACCTGAGCGATAAAAAGCAGTTTTTTTATGAGGATGAGACCCAATCGTAAAAAATGTCAGCCTAGTAAGTAGGTGTTATTCAAGTCACTATTTCCATGCATCTGTGTGCTATGAGAATGGTTCCAATATTTGGAAAATGGGTACCGCATGAATTAAACGTTCGACCGATGAAGCTACGCCAAAACGCATGCGAAATCTTGCTCACCAGAAAAAGAAGAAACTCTTTCCTGCATCGAATTATAACGGACGATCAAAAGTGGATATATTTCGAGAATCGTAAGCGCAAGAATTCTTAGGTTGATTCCGCCCAACCCTCAACATCTTCCCCAAAGTCTTCCCGCGATAATTTGCTGGAATATTTGATGGTCATTTATACAGGCCGAATAAAGGATTAAGAGTATTAGATCTACTGTATCTGGAATTGTTTGCATATTTTATTGCTGTGAACTTTTTTGTAGAGCAGAAGACTGCTGTGCAGTCATGAGTATGGCGATAGGTACTGCTGCGCAGCCCTTAGTATAATAGAATTAGACTACGCAGTCTTTCAAATATTCTGCACTATCCTATGTTATGAAAAACTAAATTATTCTGGTTTAGAGACCATGAAATCCTACTGCGTGGCTGCCTGAATTGCAGAAGCCATAAATGCAGCAGAATAATAGTGCACAACGCTATGCATAATGGAAAGTATTGCGCAGATCCAAGTATAGTAAAACTGCATTACGCAGTCTTTAGAATTTTCTATGTAGTCTTACGCATCGGAATTCGTAGTAGTACAATACTGCGCGCCCCTAAGTTCAATATAACTGTACTCTGTAGACCTTATAATTTTCTGCGCGGTTCTACACAATCGCTGTATGTCTTTCTCTGTTCAATAGTTCAACTATGCTCAGCTATGAGTATCTTGATCGGTACTTTGAATGTCTGTTTGGTGTATACAGTTTTTACAGAGGTACTAAATATTGCAACTAATATTCCTGATTGTTGCATTTTTTTAACTGACCAGAAATCTCGAAATCCTGAACCGAAACAGTTTGCAGTAACTTTGCACATCACTCAGGGAACGGTTGTTATCAAATTTGATCGATATCAAACGGCCCTGGCAAGACCGTAATTTGACAATCAGGTCATAATCAGAAAATAAGGTTGTTGACATTTTTTGAACGTTGGCGCTATGTTTTGTACAAAATTCCATTTGCCCTTAATAATTTTCTGGTCCAATCAGTTCTTCTCCCGCTTAGACTGAGTTTTCAGAAAACTTGACAAGTGGACTTTCATCTGGCCGTTCAGTCATTCGTCTTCTTCTTCGAATCTTTTTCCAGAATTGCATGGAATGCCTCCACAATGTCATCTTGTAGTTGTCCCATTCTGAAGCCTTCTTTCCTACATTGCATTGTACTTGCAGCGGAATCGTTTTCATATGATGTAATTAGGAATGCTCGTAAAAAATCCGCGGCGAGCTCTAACTCATCATGGAACCCGTAGCTCGTGGAGAATTCCGCGATCGGTAAATAAATTGTGCTATCAAAAATGGTCTTTTTATCATAAAACCCCTTCTTCCCTGAGTGGAAGTATGGAGTAATGTGACAACTGTCACAGAAATGTCAAAAACGAATTTTCTTTAGGTGATGCAATCCATCCATTGCCGATTGCGCCGTAAATTTACTCTGTGATCCGCACGGATAGGTGAGTCGTTACGACTTCAGGGGCGAGCTAAGAAAACCAATCAATTTGGTAGAATGTACCGGTTCTTCGGCAAAGTGCACTGCACCACTATTTTAATCTCGGTTTGGTGGATTTTAAACATCTTACGGTATTTAATACTAGGGAATAGAGGTTTTTTTACTGAAGGATAACGGTTAAATTAACCTTGATTGGATTCGACCGGGTGTTCCAAGAGCTCCAGCAATAAAATAAAACAAATAAAAATGTTGGGTGTCAATTCTAATTTTTGAAATTAATAAAAGAATCAGCACACATTTAAAATGAAAAATATAAAAGGTGTTTTTGATTAGTGGACTGTATTTACATGACTTGGAATGGAGGAGTATTTACAATAAAAGTTTACATTATTATACGGTTGTGCTGACTCGAGGCAACGAGCTGCATCGTTCACCTGTGAGAGAGATGTTCTCTGGAGGAGAGATAATGAAAATCTGTCTAGCAATAACACTGACCCAATGTCTCTGGGCTATGTAAGTTTGGCACGAAGCCGCATTCGGCTACTTTCGGAGATTTCCGGTTGCCTGTTTTGGCTCCCGCGTAGAAGTGGCCATTAATTTCCGATCGCTGTCGGAAAGAGACGAAGTGGAAATCCCCGGGGGAAAACCCACAAAGAGGATGCTCGGTAACTAAGGGCTTATGGCCCAGGGTTGCTTGGTTATTCAAAGAGTACCATAAAATATCATAAAACATATAGACACCCTAGCTCAACTAGACGGATTAAAGAGGTAAAAGTTTCCAAAATCATCTTAAGTCTAAGTCGGTCCTGTTGTAAATAAAAATAAAGAATGCAATTGTAATGGTTGATATTTTGTTGGTGATAAAATACTAATCGAAATGTGCTTATTTGAAATACGACATGAAAAGTAAAGTTTTCCCTTTCGAATAAAATTCTTCGAAATATAAAAATTGTTCGGGACTGAACAAAATAATTTAGAAAGATCGTACCAGCCCTTTCTTTCATTTGTAACGCTAATAAACGGGTTCTCATTTTAATACAACATTTTTGCTTGATGATGCATAACATTGCATTTGGAAGTTTTCTAAATAATTTAATTGAAAATTTTATTTTCTAAATCAATGGGTTAATGGATGCCTAACCCCCTTTCTCAACATACATTTTTGTGTAGTTTTTAGGGTCTTGCAACGCGAATTATTGATTGATGTCGCATATTATTGCATCCGTGGCGCCATGCAGTAGGCTAGAAAATTCAAAAATTATTAAAGTAGGGGGTTAGGGTTATAGTATAATGGCTGATGCAACGGAACTAAAAGGAATGACTGAACTGCAATAAGTATTAAAAGTTATAATTTAAAAATTCAAACGTTCTCTATATATATTGTAATTGTCAACTTTTAGGCGTTAACTAAAGAGGGTTAATTTAATAACCTGACTTATATTAATCAAATTTTATTTGATGAAGGTGCTTCTTTTAAGAGAAAGTATAAGATTCTCTTTACAGAACAAATGTTTATTCAAACAGACCTGAGCTACCCTAATATTTTACATATATTTTTCTAGTCCCTATTCTAAATAATCGTGAGATTTTGGTTTAATCAATGAATCTAGAAAATATCGTGTATTTCGCGTACGAGACGACTTAAATGAAATAATTATTGATTCTGGACCTAATTTTTATTTGATCTTCATTCTATACTTTATTCATTACGTAATTGAAAACGCAGTATAATAAGAATATATTTACTTTTGAGATGACTCAAGTTCGTCAACTATGACGTTCGAGGTCGTTAACCATTAACTTCTAGCGGCAAGGATTCCTTTTAGGTAAATCACCTGTTTATTCTTAATAAATGGGTCAACGGACCGAAATCATAAATCCCTTACGCAAGGGAGTAAACGCGTTTCACAACATGTGCTCGAAAGAGAGATATTCCCGTGAATATACAAATGTAAATCATTAAGCCTTTTATTTTCATATGGCCTGTCGCTCAGGCTCTAATCCCTAGGTGCTAGAGAGGCTACCTGAGTTGTACGCTTACGCAACGAGGGTCTCAAGCCACTCGGTCTAATGGTCGGTCGCTATTGTTATGGCGCTTTAGCTGGAGGACGGACGTAAGGGGGCTAGCGTCTACAAGCCGTTCAATGGTACAAATTTCAGAAGACTCTCGGGTCTTGTTTAACTTCTAGAGAATATTGTCTTTTTTTCTAGCCTTTAATGGGCAGATGTGCTCGCAACAGGGTATAGAGGTTTGAATTTCTAAGTCTCTTGTACATAACCTGGCCTTTGACGGAAAGATCGTAAATATTTAACCTCCAATTCTGTTGACCAATTTACAGGGTTTCATTCCTGAAGTTGCTCGAGAAAGCGGGGGCAAAATTTCAGAGAAGATAACATTTCTTGAAAACTTGAGGCTTCAGCCTAAAAAATAAAATTTTATTATTAAACGGGTTAGAATTAGGGACTTTTACCCTGAGAGTAAACAAACCCTGAGAGCTCGGAAACGCTTTAAAAATAGAATTTCTAAGATTTCGTAAATCTGACACGGAAAAGATCGCAAAGATAAGTCTTCTGTGTCGACAGCTTGAGAGGATATTATCCAACTGGGCACTCGTGAAGATAACTTAACCGAATAAAATTCCAATAACTTGGAATTTTATTCATTTAGACGAGAGTTATCGGACAAGTTCCAAAGGGTTTCGAATCTGGGCTTTCCCTACCAATTCGCTTCTGATATCCGTGCTTTTCTGCTAGAATATGCAGAACCCTGTTTTTCGGTTGAGTTGCTCTTTTTATAGTCTCATACCAGTTCACCCATCTCGATGTTACGCAACGTCGTCGAAGAGGGAATAGCTGGAGTCTGAGCTATAGAGTTTCTCCTGTGGGATACTCCTTTTCTGAGGAACCACACACGAGATACTACTTTTTCCTATTTACAGGCATCCCTTGTATCTAGAGGGTTACAACTGCCTCCCAAAAAGACGATTTTAAAGGATCAGAGAGGTATGAAAATGTAAATCTGTATAAGGATATTGTAAACACTGACTTCTTATAATTATTCGAAGCGCTATTTACCCTATTGAGACGTCCTTCATTTTTTTTGACGACTTGGATTGCGTGCAAGATGAATTTTCGTTTTTAATGTAAAGGTTGTTCAAAGATTTACATAGGTAAAACTAGCAGAAGACTCAAAACGCGAACAGCTGAACACAAAAGAGATTGCAGAACGGGTAATAATAACAAAGGCTTATCTTAACATGCTTGGTCTTTTCATAATTATTTTGATTTTAATAACATGGAGATGTTAGTAAAATAAATTACTTCTTGCAAAAGAGAAATTATAGGATCCATTTTTATCAAGAAGTACAGTAATTTTTGCGTTAATTTACGAACTGAAAGAAGCATATTAATGTTGTTTATCAGCGCTTACTAAATTGATTTCTTTTACCATTTCAAAGATTCTGGCGCGTGCTGTGGATTTAGCTATAATGACTATACTGACTCAAGATCAAATCATATAATTAAATGTACTGCCATATCACCTTCTCTGTATTAAATGTGTTTTTTCAAAATGTCGCCCTGGTTTAGTTCATAATATTGGCTTGTCACAATTTTTCTTCCTCCGACTACAATGATTTAAAACAGCTTAGACGAGTAGTCTCCTCTTTCTGCTTAAAGAGGACGACTACATGAGTTAAAAATGTAAAAAAAAACAAAATAAAAAAGTTTTAAACAGTTCTTCTTGACAATATTTTTGTTTTTGTGTTTTGAATGTCATCGAACAATTTGTTTTCAGGTAACGGTTTTAATTCATATATTTATCTTAGTTATCTTGAGGAAGACCCAAAGGCGGATCGAAATATCGATTTATTTTAATATGTAATTGAATAAACATATACATTGAACGTATGACCAAAATAAGTTCTCAATCTCTACAAAGAAGATATATACACACAAAGTATTAACAGTCATTGTGGTAAAAGCCAAAATAAATATCACGAATATGTATAAAAGAAAATATAGTATAGTAATATATGAGCACCTGTAAGAATTTCCAGAAATAGTAGGATAAAACTTTTCTAGTAACTTATAACTATCACTTTAGTCGCACCTTATTCGTCATCCCAAACGGACTGTTTTACTCTATAAATTGAAAAAGATAAATTGCATAAAAAAATAATTCGCGAACTCAATTCAACACGAGGTTATATAGAATTTTCAACTAGAGAAGCTCGTAGTCCCCGTAACATTCGTCCCAGTGCACTGGAACAATGAAATATCTTACGCAGCGAAGAAAGGAGAAGATGAATGCAGGAGCACTTGGAGAGTTACGCGAGAAAAAGAAACACGGTGGTTCTTTCGCATTTTCCATTAAGGGTACGAGGTATGTGCCTTTATGCGTTAATGAGACCCTTCTTTTGCCTTAGAACATGGCGCTCACACAAGCGCGAGGCAAGCAGGAACACGATGGAATTCTGGGGAAAAGACGAGGAAAAGCTTGCGTAGATCGTATCATTATTATTCTATGTTATATCACGGTGTACCTACAATAAATGTTTAACCCGTTGCGCATGTCGATCGATTTTTAATTTTCATGAAGAATGTCTCGTCACAACGGTCTAATCTCGGGAAGCATACACCGAACTGCAATATATCCTGTTTACATATGTTTCTGTAAAAAAAGAGAAATAAGTTTATAAGATTATTTATGGGATTTACAACATTTTATTTTTAACATTTCTTTACAAGGTTCTTTAGTTTATAAGGCTTAAATAAATTATTGCTATTAAATTCATAGCTCTGATGGCCAAAGCCTTTAAATCTGGATGGTTTTCTGTTGCATCATTGAAACTTCTGTATATAACACTGAGGGATCCTAAGCTTAAATTGCTTAAAAAAATTGTCATCCTTTTCATTTTGGGAAATTAAATTATAGTAAGAATTTAAATTTTTGTATAAAATACCTCAGTTTCGTCAATTTTTTCTGGTTAATAATTAATCAAAGCTAACCTATATTGAATTCAACGAAAAGTATTATTTTCATGGAAAATAAAGTTATATTTTTTTCTTGCAATTTTATTTGTAGTTTGAATGCATGTGTGCGTTCAATATCTCTCAAGATTATTTTTCATGGAAACCAGGTTAGATAATCTTTCCTCTTAACCACAGATTCCTAGATTTGGTTTTACAGGCACATGTATCCTCTTTTATTACGTGCATATTGTGGATGAAGAACATGCAGATGTGATTATTCGTGATATTTCACAATGTACGAAATAGCAGGTAGGAATTTCCACTGATATTTTTCAGGTGGGTATGATATATTCTATTTTATGACAGTCAAGATTGTTTAGGGGTATGGAGGAGCAGATATTCCGTATGTGATGGATTATATTTAAATTGAACACATATATACAGATTTATTCTTTACCAGTTCAACCCGCAATTTTTTTTATTTCAAAAAGTTTAAGTAAGGAGCTCGGATAAAAAATTGAAATTACTTTCTGAGACATTTAAATAAAAAAATAACTATTTGTGATACAAGTGTGCAGAACAGGTGGTTTTCTATTCCGGTAACGCTCCATATTAATTCAATTCAACCTAAAAGGTATTGTATCTTTCGGGTTTTTGCTGCTCTCATAACATTCAATTTTTTATTTTTTTTGTATATGTTAAATATCTCGCGATAACCAAATCTCTTCTGAATATTCAAAAATAGGTGATTAAAGTGGCAAAAGTACGTTTAAGAAAAAATTACTCCTTTTTGGTGCAACCTAATGCTTAGACATGCTCTTTGAGAATTAAGTGACATACAATGGAGCTGTTGCACAAACTGATATATGAATATGTTTAGAAACTAGAAGCAATGAATAACGTTATGGAGAAAACAATTACGTTTCGTGTTTCTAATTCTTGAAAAAAAATGTTGATCTTAAAGTCTATTTGGTCGCACTCAAATAGATGTAACGTCCCTGAAACATACTGCCGTGCACCAATCAAATTACTTTAGCGACCATCTTGCATATATAAATTTCGATTAATCGGTTGTCAACGCTTTTAAATTGACAGCTGATTCTATAAAATAACCTAACATTTTCTGAAAATGAGAAATAGAATGTCCAAAAATAAAAGCCGAATCGAACAGAATTAAAAATAAAAGCAAATAATGGAAGAAGAAATCGGTGAATTTGATTTAAAAAATTGGACTATTAATCAAAGCTTACTTCCGCTTACCGCAAAATATAAAAAACGTCAGGAATGACCAAGAGCAGTCTGACCTCGAGCCAGGCTGGCAGGCGAAATAAATCAGATTTAGTGTCTTAAGCATTACAGAAATTATTATTTCCACTTTATTCTAGTTTTGTCTATCCTCTAAAAAACTCGTATTCATAACATGCCTTCCTGCATGCTTCAGGAAAGTTAATGGAAAAAAATCATACTTAGCTAAATTAGAGTTTAAAATATTCTCTTTAAAATGAGCCCAACGCGAAAATCGATGAGTCGCGTGGTCACCGCCATCTTCCATCTCTTATTTCCATACGTTAACAAAAGATATAAGTTTGATTGGCGCTCGACAAACAGATTTTTGTTTTTGGTACCATTCCACATTTTTCATGAAAATTCGAAATAGTTTATAGTAAATAGTTTATTATGTTCTTGGCCTCGTTTCAAAGAGAACATATTAAACAAACAAAGAGAGGCACGCTATTAACACGATTTTGTTAGTGGACAAACAATTCTGTTCAGTATTATATTATTAATTATTATTTGAGATTAATGCAGTTATCTAGAATTATGAAGTGTACATAGTTTAGATAATTTGAATTTTCCCGCGCAGAATGACGACATTGAAATATTACCAATCGATGCTTTTGGCGAACAATATTGCAAGTAGGCTCAATATTCAAATTTTATTTATAATGATGAAAACATTATTTTTCCTAATTAAACGATTTTTCCTTCTTGAAATGTCGTAATGACTTACTAAAAAATCAAAATAGCTTTTAATACCATTGCGTGCAATAAAAACTATTCCCTGAAAAATGATAGAAATCGAACATTGCACTACCAATGGTTAAGGAGGTATGGGATGAGAGCACAAGTTTATGGCACTTTAGCCCAATTATATTCACCTCCAGATTCTGGGCCGGCCTCGGGAGTCGGGTCGGCGTCGGGCCTGCACGTAAACAACTTCCGTTACGACAACTATCCGAGCGTATAGGTCTTCAAGAGATGCCCAGAGGGGAGTTAGAAAGAGTCAAGCGTGGGTTCGGCCGAAGAACGGCAGACACAGAATCAGGAGTTAAGCGTATTGGCATGTCAAAACCTACATTTGCCACAAAACTATACCTGATATCCCTTTCTTCCCAAATAAAAAATTAAGTTTTTCCAATACGGTAAAGCAGAAATGAGAACAAAAAAAACAGGTTTATGCAAGACATTTTGGGCTGCGGTCCATCCAAGCCTACTATGATCATAGTAAAAAACGAGAGGATATGTCGAACCGCTGAAGTAAAAATAAAATAAATAGAGGTAATCGTATTTTCCTACATGGCATTCTTTTGCTTCCTTCCCAAAAATGTATTGTAATAACTTTAATTTTCTCATCCAATTTTTTGACATATTTCAATAAAATTCTGTTCACCATATCTGGAAAAATAAAATAGCGATGGTTATGGTGTTTAGTGGGATGTTAACTCCAATAAATATACAGCTTTGATAAAGTTGTTGGTTAGATTGATGAAATATTAATGAACCATGATGCTCTCTCTCTCTCTCTCTCTGTCTCTCTCTCTCTCTCTCTCTCTCTCTCTCTCTCTCTCTCTCTCTCTCCTAACCTAATGTTACATAAATTCCTCAAAATTATAAAAAATATAATTTTTTAATTAATTATT
>JAAAKG020213435.1:0-22336 GCA_010014905.2 Druon quercuslanigerum | reverse complement strand
GGTCATATTCGGATTCAGCGACCCCGAAAACATAAGAGTACACTGGTCTCGCTTCTGGGACAGACCACTTTTTTTTTTGTGGTGCTGTGTTATCTAACCAATTGTTTCTGAAATTAAGTATTTTATTACTGGTAAAGTAAGTAAACAGTATTGAAGTATTATATAATTATATATTAATTGTTTTTTTCTGCTGGTATAAAATAAATATTTTTTTGAATATTGATTTTTATTTGTAAATTGTGAAAAAGTGCTCTCAAGCTCCGCTGCGATCCGAACCCAGGTCTTAAGGATTGCTAGTCTGACAAACTGTTACAAAATAAGCTATGAAGAGACGAGATTAATTTTTTAAATATTTGAATGTTTTATATTTTTTGATATTATGGTTTTGACCGGATAAAATGTATTCAATAATTCAATTTTAATTTTTTTTGTCTACTAGTTAATTTTTTTTTAAATATTGATATTTATTTCTAAATGGTGAAAAATGGCTCTTAAGCTCCACTGGGATCCTAACCTAGGATCCCAGCGGAGTCTAAGAGAAATTACTCACAATTTATAAATAAAACTAAATTTTTAAAAAAATTATTTTAAACCAGTAGACAAAAGCAGTTAACAATAAATTATTTAATACATTTTATCTGCTCAAGACTACGACATCAAAAAATATAATCTTTAGATAAACTTATTTTTAAAAAAATGCCATTCAAAGTTCTTGAAAAGTTTCTAAATTTTGTATTCAAAATATTTTAAAAATCTGCATTTTGTTTTAAATCTGTTAAAATCTTTTTATTTTTAAAACGATGTTTTTATTATTTCAAAACTCCTGCATAGCTCTTAAACTTATTTAAATTTTTTTCTGAAATTTTGTAACCTTGTATTCTTATAAACAAAAATCAATTAAAATTTTTTTGGAATGTTAAAATAATTATTTTCTTAAAACCTTTAAAAATTCTTAAAACGATTTAAAATTTTTAATTTTAAAATCTTCAAAAATCTACATTTGTTTGCAAAATAAGGAGACACGTATTTTTTAAATTAACATTGTGTTATTTTTACATTTTTTACCAATTTTTAAAATTTTTTAATAAGTTGTAAGATAAATAAGTAGATAACAAAAATAAATAAAAATAGATAAATAAGTTCATTGCAAATTTTCATTTAAAAACTTGCCATTTTTGCAATTAATGAGGTATGAAGGTTTTACTTGTTTCAGTTTATGAAGTTTTTGGCACGGTTTTAACATCCACAAACAATTTAAAACATGTTAAAAAATGTTAAAGTTTAGTTTTGGTTTTTGAAATAAAAAAAAATTCCAAAAAAACCGAACTTTTTTTCCTGAAATTTTTTTGAATAATAGGTACTGATATAGTCTACCTATAATACATTTTCCGTTTATCATATTTTTTGTTTTTCGGGAGATATAATTATTTGTAATTTTTTTGCAAACCTTTCTTTTTTTGAAATTTTTCAATTCATTTCATTTTATCCACTTGCAGTCGTTTAAAATCTACGAGACAATTATTCAAATAATAAACAATATTCACTTTATTTTTTATTTTTTAAAAAATATTTCTCATAAACCACACCTATTTTCTAGAATTAAACAAAAATAATAAGTACTGATATAGTCTAATGGCGATAAATTTTCTGATTGGTATTTTTTTGTTTTTGTGTAGAAAAAAATATTTAAAAATAATCATCAAAAATAACTTTTAGTACCTATTATTCCTAAAAATTTCAGAAAAAAAGGTGTGATTTTTGAAAAAAATGTTTTCCTTTTTTTCTCAAAAATTCAAATTCACATTACCATTTTTATTTTACAATTATATAGAACTTTTTCACCAGGGATAAATTGCAAAAATAGCATGGTTTTCAAAATAAAATTTGTAAAAAACCTCATTGTGGCATTTAAGATTTTTTAAAAATGAAATAAATAAACTAATAAACTTCTAAAAAAAAATTTCTAATAAACTACTTATTAGAAATTGAAAATATAATTTTTATTACACCTACGCACTGTTTTATATTTAATTTATTTAGGAAATTCCATTATTATTCACTTTTAATATTTTTGAGTGGTTTTCATATAAATCATTTATTTAGAATTTAGCTGCTTAATTCGTTTGAAAAATAGTTTACTGTCGTAACAATATATCTACATTTTTATTAATAGTCTAGTTAATAAAAAATTTAAGAAAAAAGAAAAACTGTTTATCATTTTTGTATTCTTGAATATGGGGATAAGTCTGAATTAAAATAATTGAAAATAATTTTAATAAAACAATCAATAATTTAATAAATTTACAATAATTTGAAATTAAAATTACTGATGAACAGAATGAAAAGTAAAGCAAGCACCACCTCTGTGCGTGGCCTATTCGGTCCTGCCGCAACGAAGGAGGCGAACAGCAGACCGGCCGAGAACCGTGATCGACGACTAAAACTCAACTCAGATACGATTGAACATTTTAAATCGTATCTCGGGAACCAATAAAGATTTTTTAAGTTTCATTGGCCTTAATTAAAGATAAAATTTCAGGCTCTATGTTCTATAATTTTCAGATTTTTTCAACAATTTTCCTAGGTCATGCTAACACTTGAAGTCGAGGTACAAAATTTTAGAAAATCTAGAATTTTTTTTAAAACGTATCACGTGCTGTATTCTCTTTAGCATATCAGAAAGAAATCTGTTTGACATTGCTAGACGTGGAACTTCATAGGCTTTCCAACTGTTTTCTTAAAAATGCCCTATCATTTTTTTTCGCTGAATTATCCTGGTTCAAAGCCAGCAGTGATTTTTAATAGTGCTTGCGTCAATCGATCTCATAATTTTCGATGGTAGTGTATATAATTTTATATTAATTGTTTTTGTCTGCTGGTATAAAATAAATATTTTTTTGAATATTAATTTTTATTTGTAAATTGTGATAAAATTGCTCTCAAGCTCCGCTGGGATTCGAACCCAAGTCTTCAAGATTGCCATTTTGATGCTCTTACAAACTAAGCTTTGGAGAGACGAGATTAATTTTGTGAATATTTGAATGTTTTATATTTTTTGATATCATGATTTTGACCTGATAAAATGTGTTAAATAATTCAATGTTAATTGCTTTTTTCAACTGGTTTAAGAGATTTTTTTTTCTAAATTGTGAAAAATTGCTCTTAAGATCCACTGGCAATTTATGATACCTGAATTCGGATCCCAGCGGAGCTTAAGAGCAATTTTTCACAATTTATAAATAAAAATTAATATTACAAAAAATTATTTTAAACCAGTAGACAAAAGTAATTAACATTAAATTATTTATAAATTTTGTCTGTTGAAAACCAGAACATCAAAAAACATAATTTTTAAATAAATTTATTTTTTTTCAAATGCATAGTATATTTATGATATAAAATAATTGAAAAAGCAATTAGGGTAGTTTGTCTTGCCAAATTTCAGGTCCCTGGATTATTATGGACTCTTTATTATGGGATTATTTATTATGATTATTATTGTTAATTATTATTTATTCATTATTATTTATTATTTAATATTATTATTATTATTATTATTATTATTATGGATCGAAATAATTTTATTAGAAATCATTTTAAAAAATTTATTTTCTTGAAACCTTTCAAAACTCTTGACAAGTTTCTAAATTTTTTATTCAAAGTATTTTAAAAATCTACATTTTGTTTTAAATCTGTTAAAATCTTTTTGGTTTTAAAGCGATGTTAGTATCATTTCAAAACTCCTGCATAGCTCTTAAACTTATTCAATTTTTTTCTAATATCTTGTAACCTTGCATTTTAATAAACAAAAGTCAATTAAAATTTTATTTTTTTGAACCTTAAAACAATTATTTTCTTACAGCCTTTAAAACTCCTTAAAACGGTATAAAATTTTATGTTAAAATCATCAAAAATCTAAATTTGTTGAAAAATAAGGGGACACTTATTTTTTTAATTAACATAACGTTATTTTTACATTTTCTACGAATGTTTTAAAATTTTAAATGAGCAATAAGTTTTTTGCTAATTTTGTTTTTAAAACCTTGCCATTTTTACAATTTATTAGCTATGAAGGTTTTACGTCATTTTGGATTTTTGAAATCTGGAGAAAAAAATTTTCCAAAAAATCCGAACTTTTTTTCCTGAAATTTTGTAAACCTTTCTTTTTTTAAAATTTTCCAAATAGTTAGGTTTTTTTTTGTTTGAGTTTATCCACTTTTTTGCAGTCTTTTAAAATCCACAAATCAAGTTTTAAATAATCAAAAATGTTCTTATTTTTTTTTTATTTTTGAAAAAATATTTCTCAAAAACCTCACCTATTTTCTGAAATTTAACAAAAAAATCATAAGTACTGACATAGTCTTATGACGATAAATTTTCTTTGCAGTATTTTTCTGTTTTTGGGGAGAAAAAAATATTTAAAAATAATCATCAAAAATAACTTTTAGTACCTATTATTCCTTAAAAATTTCAAGAAGAAAGGTGTGATTTTTTTAGAAAAATGTTTTCTTTTTTCTCAAAAAAATCCAAATTCACATTACCATTTTTATTTTACGATTATATATAACTTTTTCACCTGGGATAAATTGCAAAAGTAGCACGATTTTCAAAATAAAATTGGTAAAAAACCACATTGTGCCTTTTAAAATTGTTTAAAATTTATAACAAATTATAATTTTTTTAATTCGTAAAAGACATAAGCTTTTACGTATCTACAGAAATAATTTAGGTTTTTAAACCTTTTTTTAAAACCCGAAAAATTTGAAATAGTTACCTCAGAATCAAAGCTTTAATAATTATTAGGGTTTTATAAGTTTTTAGCCATAATTTTATTTTTGTTAATTTTTTTGAAGTTAAATAGTTTGCAAATTATACTGTTGTCGCAAAATGTTAAGAACTACATTATTTCTGAAAATTAAAAATATTTAAAATTACATTTTTGTAATGAGTTATGTTTAGAAACATTAAAAAATTAACTTTATCCAAAGGTTATCAATATAATTCTTTTCTCATTTTCTGAACATTTGGAAAAGAAGTTAAGAACAGAATTGTTGCTTTTATTATTAAGGAATCATTTACAATTTAAAATTAAATTATTTTTTATTATTATTATTCATAAAATTAATTAAAACAACATAAAAAAACTCCCCCAGGTGAAAATGTTTCAGGGATCGAACCCCGGACCTTTAACGTAAGGTCCGAGCGCCTAAGCAACTGAGCGACCGAAGCTCCTTATTTGAATAAAATATCTCCTTATTTATTGTTATTTATGATTATTATTATTTTTTACTATTATTATGTTGATTTACAATTTTAATTTTTCTTTTGGAAACCTAGGTCCAGTTATATTTCAAAGCCGAGCGATTTTAAGAAAGTTTGATAAAATAACGGTCTAGTTAGGGTTCTCACATAAGAGTAAAGTTTGTTTACTTTGGGAAACCTGTTGATCTCTAAAAGAGTACTTCAAACTTTTTAATAAAAAGAAATTTTATAGATTTCGAAATCTAAATCATTTTCATCCCATTAAACATTTTCAATTAGGATATCTCATTTCGAAAATGCCCTTTCGATTCGAGAAATTAATCTCTAATGATTAAGTTCTCAAATTCTTGTTCCTGAATATCAAAGTTTACTTGAAATTCTCTAATGCTCTAGTTTCTAAATAGACGTTGAATTACTTAAGGACCTCAGGCAGAATGAAAGCGTTGAAGGGAATGGGGTATGTTTCCCTTGGGATTAATAGAGATCGCATCACAAGTCCCCGAATTAATTAACTTCTTGGAAACATTTTTTACTCCATTTTTCTCCATTTTATTATTTTTTTATTTTAAATTTGGAACCAAAATCCCTTGTTTTTGACGGTTCGAGAGTTTTGACCGTTTTCCCCTTTCTTAAATAATTTATACCGAATACATTTTTTTCGTCAATTTTTTAATAAATCAAATTTTTTTTAATCAAAAGCATTTGAACAAAAAAGACGAATTTTTGGTCAAAAAAAAAAAAACAAATAAATATTTTTTTATCTAAGAAGATTAATTTTATACGAAAAAAATGATTTTTTCACAAAATATATACATTTTTCAAGAAATAATGAAATTCTCAATAAATATAAAAAAACGAAATAAATGGATTCCTAAAGTAAAAGCGATTCTTTTTAACTAAAAATGGAATGGTTAAATTTATTTAAAAATTTTCAATTAAAAAATGAAATTTTCTATAAAAAATTTGAGTTTTTCTGCCGAATATTTGAATTTTCTACTAAATGGTTGGTTTTTAATTAAATAGTTCAGTTTCCCGTTAAAATATTAACTTTGAACCAAAAATCGAATTTTAAACTAAGTAGTTCAGTTATCAACCATAGAGATAAATTCTCAACTAAAATTATGGATCTTTAGTTTAAAAAACGAATGTTGAAGAAAGTAGTTGAAATTTGAACAAATGATTTAAATTTTTAATATAAAAAAATGAATTTTCAATAGAAAAATGTAATAGTTGATATTTTTTCAAAGTAAAGATTTTTATTTTTAATTAAAAACCGTTCCGTTGAACAAAAAATACTAATTTTCAACAAAAAAATTGAATTCTGCACCAAAATAGTTTCATTTTCAATGAAGCCGTTGAATTTTTAACCAAAAAATTTAATTTCTTCCAAAAGAGATCAATTTGCAAACCAAAAAGTCGAATTTTTTACAAGAGTTGGATTTTTAATTCTGGAAGATTTTATAGTCAATAAAGAATAAAGAAAACGACCAAAAAGTCGAATTTTTTGCAAGAGTTGGATTTTTAATTCTGGAAGATTTTATAGTCAATAAAGAAAAAAATTAAAAGTGTTAAATTTTGAAGCCAAAACGAGTTTTCTACAAGAAAATTAACTTTTTAAAAAAATTTTCATTAAAGGCGAAAAGATTTAATTGTGATCAAAAAGATTTATGTTTTATCAAAGAAAGACGAATTCTCAACATAATACATGAATTTTTAAACAAATAGTTGAATTTTTAAGTTAAAAAGGAGAATTTCTTAAAAAATATTTGAATTCTCAACCAAGATATTTTTAAACAAACATTTGAATTTTCAACCAAATAGTTAAATTTTCAATTAAAAAATTAGTTTTAAATCAAAAAACTAATTTTAAACAAAGCAGTTTAATTTTTAAGGAAAGCGATGAATTTGTAATCTTACTGATTAATCTCCAATAAAAAAATTAATTTTGAAAAAAGTAATTCAACCATTTATTTTTAATCCCCTTACTTTTCTCTTCCCCTCATTTTTGCAACAAATCTACCTTAATTTCCCTTCACTTCCCCTAATTTCCTACTCCTCCTTTCCCCTTTTCTTCTGTGTTGCGACTTGTGAACTGTGAGTTGTGATTTGTTATTTGTAAGTTGTGAGTGGTAATTTTCTAGCGGTGAGTGATGAGTGATGAGTGGTGAGTGGTGAGTGATGTGTGATGAGTGATGTGTGATGAGTGGTGAGTGATCAGTTCACTGATTTCACACTGAATGCAATTTTATTTCTGACTTTTAAAATCGTAAACTTCCTATATAATTGCGACCACTAATACTAAGAAGCCGTGGTAAATTAAGGCCTTCCTTAAATTTTGACAATTTTAAACTTCGCTAAATTAATACCAAGTAAAAAATCTTTGTTGGACTAATTGAAATACGAGATATCACAGCGAAGAGAATTGGAAATTCAATCTACATCCTCGTTCCATAAAAGTTTCGTTAAAGCCCCATCCATAAATATAGGGGACATGAATCTACACTAAATAAGGAACCTATAGTATGTAATTATTAATTAAAAGCACAATTATACCTTAAGTAAATTATTTTAATTTAATTTATTAACACATTTCGTTTTTAAACTTTTAATTAAATAAACTTAACTATTTTGCATACATTAATTTTTTCAATTATTAATTATCTGCAATACAGAAAAAGATAAAACAGATTTCCACTTTCGAGATAAAGTGTTGTTGAATTAAGGTCAAAAAAAAATTTTCAAAAAAAGTTATCAAGGTTCGAGGAAATTGATGTGGAAGTTCATAATCTCAAAGAGACATTAATCTAAAATTGAACCAGGCTTAACTGCGGATTGCGATAAAGAATTTAATTTTCCATTTGAAATTAAAATAAAATCGTGTTTCCGAGATATTGTGTTCCTAAATACGGGAAAATAAAATTTTATTTAAAAAGTGAGCCAACGTAGATGTATGTACTTTGGAATCTTTTAAAAAATTTTCTTAATTCCTTGAAATCCTTTGAAATGCCGTGGTATCATCGATTTAAAATGCTTAAAAGAATTAAAATCCTTTTAAATCTTTGCAACTGTTTTGAAACGCCGTGAAATCTTTTAAAATCTTATGAAATTTCTTCAAATAAATTAAAATTTTTGAAATCCAATTCAAAATCCTTAAAATCTTTCAAAATTCGTGAAAATAGTTTGGTATCCGTTGAAATCCTTTAAAATCCCCTGAGAATTTTTGAAATTTTTCAAAATCTTTTAAAATGCATTGAAATCCCTTTAAACGTTTAAAAATCCCGTGAAATATTATGAAATTCCTTCAAATAAATTCAAATGTTTGAAATCCAATTAAAATCCCCTTAAATCTTACAAAATTCATGAAAATACTTTGGTATCCCTAGGAATTTCCTGAAATCCTTTGAAATCCCGTGATATTTTTTGAAAAATTTCGAAATCCATTGATATCCCTTTAAATATTTAAGAATCCATTTAGGCGTTTAAAATTTTGGATATATGTATTTTGTAATTTTTTGAAAAATTCTCAAATCCTTTGAAATCCTATGAAATTCCGTGATATCATCGCTTAAAATTTTTTTTAAATGTTAAGGTCCTCTTAAATTCTTGCAACTGTTTTAAAATCACGTGAAATTTTTCTAAATCTTATGAAATTTCTTCAAACTAATTCAATTCATTGAAATACAATTAAAATTCCTTAAATCCTTTCAAAATTCGTGAAAATACTTTGGTATTTAATGAAATCCATTGAAATTCCGTGAGATTTTTTGAAATATGTAAAAATATTCAAAATCTTTTTAAATCCAATTAAATCTATTTAAAAGTTTGAAAATTCATTGAAATAATTTTAAATCTTTGGAAATCCAGTGAGCTTTTTTGAAATACATTGAAATCTTCAAAATCCATTGAAATCCCTTAAAACGTTTTAAAATCCATTAAAATCTTTTAAAAACATAGATATACGTACTTTGGAATCTTTTTAAAAATCGCCTTAAATCCTTGAAATCCTTTGAAATCCCATCATATCGTCGATTAAAATTTTTTTAAATCGTTAAAATTCTTTGAAATCCTTGAACCTATTTTGAAATCCCGCGAATTCTTTTAAAATCTTATGAAATTTCTTCAAATAAATTCGAATTTTTGAAATACAATTAAAGCCCCTTAAAATCGTTCAAAATTCGTAAAAATACTTTGGTATCCATTAAAATCTTTCGAAATTCCGTAAGTTCCTTTGAAATATTTTAAAGTATTAAAAATCTTTTTAAATCCAATGAAATCTTTTGAAAAAATTGAAAATTCATTGAAATCTTTTAAAATTTTTTGAAATCCAGTTAGCTTTTTGGAAATACATCGAAATCTTTAAAATCCATTAGAATCCCTTAAAACGTTTTAAAATCCAATAAAATCCTTTAAAAAAGTAGATATATGTACTTCGGAGTATTTTAAAATCTCCCTAATTCCTTGAAATCCTTTGACATCCTGTGATATCATCGATTTAAATTCCTTAAAATCGTTAAAATACTTTGAACTCCTTGCAACTGTTTTGAAATCCCGTGAAATCTTTTAAAATCTTATGAAATTTTTTCAAATCAATTCAAAGTTTTGAAATACAATCAAACACCCTTAACATCTTTCAAAATTCGTGAAAATACTTTGTTTTTCCTTGAAATACTGTGAAATCCCGTAAGGTTTTTTTAAATACTTCGAAATCTTTTCAAATCTTTTCAAATCCCTTTAAGAAGTTTGAAAATTCATTAAAATCTTTTAAAAACGTAGATATATGTACTTTTGAATCTTTTTAAATCTTCTTAAATCCTTTGAAATCCCGCGATATGATCGATTTATATTTCATAAATCGTTCAAATCCTGTGAAACGCCGTGAAATCTTTTAAAATTTTATGAAATTCCTTCAAATAAATTAAAATCTTTGAAATCCAATTAAAAATCCTTAAAATCTTACAAAATTTTAGAAACATTTCGAAATCTATTGAAATCCCTTAAAAAGTTTAAAAGTCCAATAAAAGATTTTAAAAGCGTTGATCTGTGTATTTTTAAATCCTTTGAAATCCTATGAAAATGCCTTCAAATCAATTCAAATTTTTGGAATTAAATTAAAATCCCTTCAAATCTTTTAAAATTCGTGAAAATACTTTGGTATCCTTTGAAATCCTTTTAGATCCTTCGAAATCCGGTAACATTTTTTGAAATATTTCGAAATATTGAAAAATCTTTTTAATCCCATTAAATCTATTTAAAAAATGCAAAAATTCATTGAAATCTTTTAAAATCTTTTGAAATCCAGTGAGCATTTTGAAAGACATCGACATCTTCGAAATTCATTTAAATCCCTTGAAACGTTTAAAAATCTAATAAAATCTTTTGAAAGCGTAGATATATGTACTTTGGAATCTTTTAAAATCTCCCTAATTCCTTGAAATCCTTTGAAAACCCGTGATATCATCGATTTAAATTTTTAAATATCGTTAAAATCCTTTGAAATTCTTGCAACTGTTTTGAAACGCAGTGAAATCTTTTAAAATCTTATAAAATTCCTTCAAATAAATTCAAATCTTTGATATCCAATTTAAAATCCTTAAAATCTTACAAAATTCATGAAAATACTTTGGCAGCCCTAGAAAACTCCTCAAATCCTATAAAACCCCGTGAGATTTTTCGAAAAATTTCGAAATCCATTGAAATCCCTTTGGAATCTTTTAAAATCTCCTTAATTTCTTGAAATGCCTTGAAATCCCGTGATGTCATTGATTTAAATTGCTTAAAATCATTAAAATCCTTTTAAACCTTTGCGACTGTTTTGAAATCCCGTGAAATCTTTTAAAATCCCTTGACATTTTTTGAAATTCTGCGAAATTTTTTAAAATCCAATGAAATCCCTTAACACGTTTGAAAAATCCATTAAAATCTTTTAAAAGCCTGGATATATGTTCTTTGGAATCTTTTGAAACCTCCTCAAATCCTTTGAAATCCCGTGATTTCGTGTGATCGATTTAAATTTCTTAAATCGTTCAAATCCTTTGAAATTTTCGCAACTGCTTTAAAATCCTTTGAAATTTTATGAAATTCCTTCAAATATTTGAAATCCAATTAAAATCCCTTAAAATCTTTCAAAATTCGTGAAAATACTTTGGTATCCCTTGAAATTCTTTTAAATTCTTTGAAACACCGTGAGATTTTTTGAAATATTTCCAAATCTTAAAAAATCCATTGCAATCTCTTAAAACGTTTAAAAATCCATTAAAATGTATTAAAAATGTGGATATGCATTGGAATTTTTTTAAATTACCTTAGGTCCTTTGAAATCCGTTGCAATGGTTTTGAAATTTCGTGAAATCTTAAGGAATTACTTCAAATAAATTCAAATATTTCAAATCTATCGCCTGATATCCTTGAAAATTTGTAAAAAAAAACTCTGCTTTCTCTTAAAATTCTTTAAGATCCTTTGAAATCCTTTAAGATTTTTTTTAGTATTTCGAAATGTCTTGAAATTCCAAGAAATCGTCGCTGTAAATCTCTTTAAATCGTTAAAATCCTTCAAGTCCTTTGAAATATTCGCAACTGTTTTGAAATCCTCGGAAATATTTTGAAATCTTATGAAAATCCTTATCTCTTGAAATCCTTGCGGATTCTTTTATATCCCTATGGAGCTTCCTGGAAATTCCTTGAAGATCCTTTGTAAATTGTATAAATCCCCTACAATTCTTTGAGACTTAGTGAAATCTTCTAAAATGCTTTGAAATCTTTAAAATCCCATTAAAATTCTTTATATTCCATTAAATGTTTCAAAATATTCGAAGATTATTTGAAACCTTTAAAATACCGGGAAAAGTCATTGAAGTCTTTTAAATATTTGAGAATATTATCGAATCTTTTAAAGCCCCTGAAAATCCTTTTAAATAATTTTAAATTCTGTGGTATTTATTATTAATTTTTAAATCTATAAAAATCTCTTGAAATCCTTTCAAATCTATAATAATAATATAATAATTGATATATTATAATATATATATTCATTAAAAATATAAAATCTTATTTAAGAGGGTGGCACAAAACCCCCTTAACAAATAAAGTGATAGAATTTATTTTAGGAAAAAATATTTAATTTTCATTCAACAATGAATGCAGGTGAAATTTCACACACGATGCAAGAGTACAATGCGAATTAAATCGTATCAGAATTTCTGGCCAATGCCAATGCAAAATATTTCCTGCACTGCAGATCGCACATTGGCAGACGCGCTTTCATGGTAGGATTACGCGTTATACAATTCTGTGTATTTCACAACTCAAAAGGTAAATTACGTAATTTAATTTTCTATATTCAGATTATTTAACAAAATAAATTTTTTGTCAAAATTTAAAGCGAATGAGGAGGTCATAAGCGTATGAAAATAAAATTTTTCTTATTAACATTCATTACCCTCTTAACTTCTTCAGTTCGGTGAAAAAAAATACTTGGATTTCGAAAATTTTGGACTCTACAACTCTACATTTATTTAATTTTTTCTCACCCATTGAAAATTTTACCTAGATATTTTTAACACAAGCATAAGGCCTTTTTAAATAAATCTAAAAATTAAAAAAAAGGTTCTTTTCAAAGTCAAAAATAAAACTCAGCTTTTTTGCTAGATAACAAATTACCTGGATTTTTTCTCGGATAATTACCCGAATTTTTTATCGAAAATACAGACACACAAATCTTGTTGCCACTTAAAAAAGCTTTTATTTTAAAAATCAAATTTATTTATTGTATAAAATGATTCCATTAGAGTCGACAATTTATTTTTGCAGAATGCAAAAAACAAACATTGTAAGCTCACGAACGGTGAGAAGTTGGGAACTTCCATATGGCATGTTATTCCGAATCCAGGCGGATTTACGTGAGCATTACGGTGGCCTCTACTGACGCCGCCATCGCGTCGCTTCATGCGACAGATGTCCAGTAGTTCTGCGAAAACGGGTTTTCCGTTGACCTGGAACATTTAACACTTGCACCGCGTTCCCAGGATTATCGTCTACGTCCGAAGCCCTTTAGAAATCTGAATTTTCGAAGCGGTTTAGTACCACTCGAATCGTGTTTTAGTAACACTCGGTGAAGTGAACTGACAATTTCCAATACTTTAAACGCTGAAGTAAATTAACACAAAACTCGAAACTCTATGTAACAGAGTGTTTGTCAAGAAATAAGTCGGTAGGCGAGGTTTGTCTGGAAATTATCCGACTTTGTGGTTTGTAAGATTTAATTCTGATCAATAGCGATGAGATGCCCTTGAAAGTACTCCCCTTTGGAAACTACAACCTGCTTCCAGCGATCCTTCCACTTTTGGAAGCACTTCTTAGAGTATACTTTTGGAATAGTTAACAGTTGCTCCGTCCCATTTTGTTTTATTTCCTCGACGTGTTGAAATCGTTTTTTCTTTTAGTGGCTACTTCAATTTGGGAAGCAGCCAGAAATCACAGGGAGCAAGGTCAGGACTTTGTGGTGGCTGCCAAAGTTGTGGAAAGCTGTGTTTCACCAGAAATTGCTGAACAAGCTGAGATGTATGAAAAGCTTCACAAATCAGGCCGTTTCCTTCTTTCACTGCGAAGATTTGGCTTTTGTCTCAGAGCTACAAACATAAACCAATTCTTTGTTCCAATTAGTGACGTTTTTGAACATTTTCAGGTTGTTTATGATTGATTCCAAATTGCCCTTCTTTTCTGCGTGCTTCTCCCGTTGTCATTTCCGAGTTTGCAGAATTTTTTACGTTTGTTAATATGAGCCATTCCTGAAAATAATCGGACTTATAGAAAAGCATAGTGGTCTAAAAATGAAATTTCCTCATATTTCAATAATTTATAACAAAAATACATCAGAAGTAAAACAAAACTTATTTTATTCCCTAAAGTTCTCTAAAAATTTGTTGAAATCCTGCTGTTTTTTCATTGCCTTTAAAAATTTGATGCGACGTTTTGTGGACATTCTGTGAAATTTCGTAATATTTTTTTGAAGGTTTTCTAATCGATCCGAGCCTTATTATTTTTCTGTTTAAACTATATAATTCTATTTAGCCTGAAGACAATTTAAAATGTAATTTTACTCGTTAGTACATTAGAATAAACCAGCTTCTAACGTGCCGGCAGTAGTAACAGTCAGCACTCAACGCGGCAAGTGAGCCCCACTCCGCCGAAAAGAAGAAACCACGTGAACTAGCGCCACCAATCATCGCCATCGTTACCATGGTAACCACAACATCCCCTAAACAACCGGGAGTAGGGACACGACTATATAAGGCCCTTCTGGGCCTGAGAGCCAGTGTCTCCAGAACGTGGGGATTTTTCGACCCCCACCACTCTCCCATCTGGGAGAAATACATACCAGCGGCACCCACATCACGGTTCGTTTTCGGTGGCTAACTGGCTATTGGGAGGAGTTTTTGAGTAATCTGAATTTTGCACGGTGTCAAGAAAATGATAGTTGATGAGAAATTTGTAAATGATTGTTTTGTAATGAATTCTACGAGAAAATTGAAAAAAAGATTAGAAAAAACCTTTTTTATTATTTTCTACAATTTTTAAAAAGTGTGTAAAAGTTTAACAATTTTACCATATTACATAATTTAAAAAAAATTATGAAACATAATTCTTATCAAGCTTTCTTGTGCAGTTTCGTTACACAATTTTTTTAAAGCAGGTATATGTTGGTTTAAAAAATGCACTTTCAAATTTGAGTAAGTTTACGAGATATTCAGAAATTCTGAAACGATTTGAAAACAATTAAAAATGTAAATATTTTTTCAAGCATGTTTTAAGGTTTCACAAAAATAAAAAAAATCCTTTTAGGTCCCTAGGAATAAATAAAATAATTTTATTTTAAAAATTAAATTTCGAACGAATTCAGAAATTGTCTTGGAAGAATCTGATTTATTTTTAAGGCAATATTTTTAATTTTACTGAATTTAAAAGAAAATCAGAGAAATTAAAATTTTATTTAATGGTTTAGAAGGCTTTTAGAAGATTTGACAACATTGCAAACAGAACTTTCTCAAGATTTGTGTTAAAATTTCTTATGATTTTTTAATTTAAACTCTTCTTTTAAATTTTAGGAAATCCTTTGATATACTAAAAAAACTTTTAATTTCTCTTAAATGACGTTTTTTCAAATAAAAAAACATTTACAATTTTCACACGAATCTTGAGAAAATGCTGTTTCTAATCTTCAAATCTCCCAGATTCTTTCTTGACAATTTTGGAAGGCATAGATTTAATGCGTTCACGATGATTCATTTTGATAAAAAGAGATATTCCGGGTTTCAATTCCTTAAAATTATTTTTCAAAAGAAATTTTTTTAAATTTTTTCCTAGGAACTTAAAAGATTTTTTTCCCCATTTCCGTGAAACCTCACACAATTCTTAAACAAATTTTTGCAAGTTTTAGTTATTTTGAATCGATTCCAAATTTTTGTTTGTGTGCAAGAACGTTTTACAAAAATTATGGAACTTTTTTTCTCTAAAATTATGTAATATGACAAAACTGCAAAATTTTTCTTTAAAATCTTTTTCACCCTCTTTAAAATTTTTAGGAAATAATTTATAAAATTTTGTAATTTTTTTCAATTTTCTCTCAAAATCTATTCAATTCTATTTTTGGTTAAAAATTATCTTTTTAATTGAAAATCCGACTATATGGTTAAAAATGTAACTATTCTGTTGTACATTCAATTTTTTTATAAATATTTTTCAGTTGGCAATTCATTTCTTCCATAGAAAATTAAACTAGTTTGCAGAAAATTAAATTTTTTATCTAAAAATTTCACTATTCCATTTCTGGTTAAAGACTCATTTTTTAGTTTTAATATTCATTTTTAAAGTAGAATATTTACCAATTTTGTTGAATTTTTTTTAAATTACCTTTTTGAGTTCAAAATTCATCCCTTTTAATAGGTTTTTTTTTTTTGGTTGAAAAAACATTTTCTTAATCTGAGAATTTAACTGCATAATTTTTGGTTAATTTTTTTTGTATTGAAAAATTTCGTTGAACATTTGTTGTTGTTCTTTTCGTTTAAAAATTGACCTTTCTCTGATAAAAATTCATTTTTACGTAAAAATTCTTTTCTTTTCGTATAAAATTGTTGAAAGTTCGTGCATTTTTTTGGAAATTTAACTATTTTGCTGCAAACTTCTTGGTTGTAAATTTTTTTTCGGTAGAAAGCTGTTGGTTTAAAAATTAAATTATTATTTGCAAATTCAATTTTTTGCTTTAAAATTTAAATAATTTGTTGAAAGTTTGATTTATTGGGATCAATAATTATTTTTCAACTGAAAATTTAACTATTGAATTTTTCTTTGAAATATAATCTTTTTAGTTGAAAATTCAACTTTGTGGTTAAAAATTCATGTAATTTCGGCGTTTTTTTGGAAGAATTTTGTCTTTCTGTTTGTAAATTCATTTCTTTGATTGAAAAAATTCACTATTTTGTTGTAGCTTCGATCTTTTTTTTAAATTCAAAATTAATTTTTTTAAATGGAAATTTAACTTTTCTATTTTTGGTTAAAAAATAATCTTTTTTACTTGAAAATTAATTTCTTTCGTTAAAATACCCATTGTTTATCCTAAAAATTGACTAGTCCCTTTTTTGTTGAAGACTTATTGTTTTAGTTTAAAATTTGCTTCTGAAGATGAAAATTGAACAATCTTGTTGATTTTTTTTTCATAAAAAATGACCTTTTGGTTAAAAATTTATCTTCTCTTTTCGCGAAGTATTCTTCTTATTCTTTGAAAATTCGACTATTTTACTTAAAAATTTATTTCTTAGATTAAAAACTCGCATTATTTGGGCGTTCGAAAATTAATTTTTCAACTGAAGACTCACGTATAAACTAAAATTTTAAGTTAAAAAATTTTTTTTTTTAAAGTCATCTCTTAGGTTGAAACTTTAACTATTTTACCGAAAATTCGTTATTCAGTTCTTAAAAATTCATTGTTTCCTAACAGTATGACTAAGATATGCTGCACTAAGTTTCCAAGAATTTAGACCCAGAAATCTTGTCTCCTCTATCTGCTGGCGCATTTTCTGCTCTACACGAGGCTGGCCCTCGCAACATGTAGCACAGCCGACTCACCGACACGCTAAGTTTGGATGTGTTTCTCCCAGATAAGAGAGTGGTGGGGGCGGAAAAATCCCACGTTCTGGAGACACTGGCTCTTAGGCCAAGAAGGGCCTTATATAGTCGTGTCCCTACTCTCGGTTGACTGGTCATGTGGTGGTTGCCATGGTGACGATAGCTATGATTGGTGGCGCTGGTTCACGTGGTTTCTTCTTTTCGGCGGAGTGGGGCAGGTTGTTGGCACGGAGTTGCCGTGTTGTGTGCTGACTGAACCTACTGCCGGCGCATTCGAAGCTGGTTTATTCTAATGTATTGACGAGTAAAATTATATTTTAAATTCTCTTCAGGCTAAATAGAATTATGTAGATTAAACAGAAAAAATAATCAGGCTCGGATCGATTAGAAAGTCTTCAAAAAAGTAGCACGAAATTTCACATAATGTCCACAAAACGTCGCATCAAATTTTTAATGACAATGAAAAAACAGCAGGATTTCAACAAACTTTTCGAGAACTGCTGAGAGCAACACTCGTTCACCAGACAGTCTGGCGAACTATCCTTAAATCCTTTGGAGCTTTCGGGTACTACCTGCTTTGATTAGTTTCCTTCTCAACATTCTCGTGGTCCGCTCCGAAATAGTTTGTCTTATCTGGATATTTTAGAATTTTTATAATAAATAAAATAATAAATTTCTTTCCACTGAACGCTCCTATGAAAGCGATGAACTGGTGATCCTCAAGACATGTCCTACAGCCAAAGACCGAAGCGACATTTCAATACCAGACAAGTTCTTGGAAAACATCTAAATTTGAATCCTACTCGTTCAGTAGGGACAAATCAATTTACATAAACTATACATTTTTCCGTTCAGTGAATATAATAAATAACTTACTAAAGTTTAGGAAGAGATATAGCCTACTTCAGGTAAAATCTTATCAGACAGCTGTAAATGATATCGGGAATCATTTTTAAAGGACAGCTCGAAAGCTCTTTCAATTCTCACTCGGAGCTTTTTTGTTGAAAAGCACTTACAGGGAGCAGAGCCCATCAGTCTCGTTGTCGATGACTCTTTTCATTCTTTTTTCGCTTTCTCGGATTTATCAAGCGACAGGAGATAAGAGGAATAAGAAAAGAATAAACGTGAAGAAGAAGAAACTACAGGATTCAATCTTAAGTAGCCTTAGGGAGCATCCACATGTCACGTCACGCTATTTTTAGTGATTTTTGACTCAACCCTACACCTTGCGACAATTTGGGAAATTGTGCCCCCCCCCCCCATGTAATGTGCTGCTGAAGCTGAGCACCCTTCGATTTTCAAATATGACATTTAACTTTGTACAACCGTCAATCCAACAATAAATAATGAGTTTCAACTATTTGTTAGTAGTATAAGAATGCTTTTTATTAAATTCTTTGAAAATGCTTTTCCTTTTAAAAACAATAGAATAGTCTAAATGTTAACTTTTTATTTTTATTTTTTTCCAACTATTCTGGGATAACAGTTTTTGTTTTATGAAATGTCTTCCATTCTACTTTAGCTCCGAATTAAACTCGTTTGCTTAAAGATATTACTATTTTGTCGTAAATTTTATTGATTTGTGTAAAATGCAACTATTTATCTATCCTTTTCGTCAGAGGTTTAATTTAGTAAATTTGATTGAGGTAGAATTTCTATCTGAAAAGAAATTATAATATTTTATAAAAAGTTATAATATTCTAGTGAATTTCAAACTCTTTTCTTCTAAATTCATTGTTTTTCGTTTAATGTTGACAAGTTTATTTTAAAATTCATTTAATTGTTTGAAAATTCAACTATTTTTTAAAAAATTCATTTTTTAAATTAATGTTTGGTGCAAGTTTAACTATTCCATTTTTTGTTTAAAAATACATCGTGTTTAGTTCAAAATTTAATTATTTTGTTGAAAATTAACTTTCTGGTTTCAAAATTCAAGAATATTTTGTTTTAAGTATTCATTTCATTTGGCAAAATTTTTTTCTTTTTTTTTTGCAAAATGCAACGATTTGGTTCAAAATCTATCTGTTATGGTTTCGGATTCAACCTTTTTGTTGAAAATTCATCTTTTTCTGTTAAATTCTACTTATGACATTAAAAACTGATATTATTTGTTTGTTAAAATATCAACTATTAAATTTTTGTCGAGGAATATTCTTTTCTATTGAAAAAATTATTTATTTGAAAATTAATCTTTTTTGTGTAAAAATTGAAGTTCTTTGTTATCAGTTCATGTTTTATTTTGTTGATAATTTGTTGCTTTTGCTGAAAAATGACTATTGTTAGTTAAAAAATCAATTTTTTGTAAAAATTCAATTATTCGGTTTAATTTTTAACACCTTTTGCAAATTTATTTTTTTTACTAATCGTTATTTTTGTCGAAAATTCATCACTTTCGTTGAAAATTGAAATACTTTGCTGAAAAATTAATTTTTTGTAGTGGAAAATTCATGTATTTTGTTTTTAAAAAATTTACTTTCATGTAAAAAATTAATTTTTGTTCTTGAAAATTAATACTTTTTGTTTCAATTTGACGATTTTCAATGTCAAATTAAAACATTTTTTATTTAAAATATTAAAAATTACATGTTTCGGTGAGTAATCATTTTTTCGTTGAAAAATCAAATACTTCATCTAAAGTTCAACTGTGTTGTCGAAACTTTTTTTTACTGGAGAATCATTATTTTATTTGAAAAATTAAATAATTAGTCATAAATTAACTTCTTGTAGACTATTCATCTTTGCGGGTCAAATTTAATTGTTTTCTAGAAAAATCGTCTTTTTGGCTTGAAAATTAAACTCTTTCGTAGAAAATTTATTTATTTATTAGAAAATTGAACTATATTGCCGAAAATTAGTTTGTTATAAATAAATATTTTTTATTGAAGCTTAAATATTCCATTTTTGGTAAGGAATTTATCTTTTTTAATTTAAAAATTGAACAATTTGGTAACAAAATTCATGTATCTTGTTGAAAATTGATCATTTTGGGTGAGGATTGAACTATTTGTTAAAAAAATTCGTCTTTTCCAGTAGAACTTAAACTGATGAAAATTTTTTGCTTAGTTATTGAAAATCAATATTTTTTAGTTAAAAAAGTGTCTTGATTGAAAATTATCTTTTCTGTTTTAAAGGAAAACTGTTTTCGGAAAGGTTCTACTTTTTAGCTTGAAAACTGATCTATTTGGTTAAAAACTCATTCATTTTGTTGAAAATTCGTCATTAAAATACCTTCATAAATTTTCGGCAGTATTTATAAGAGTTTAGTCATGCAGAAATGAAATTTAAATTATACGCTTCCGTGTTCTGCAATAATGACCACTTAGCGCCGGTTTAGATTCTACCCAGAAAGTTGAAGCGGTTCTATGTATGGAAATGAAGTTAAAATTATACCCCCTGAAATGCGAACATCGTTTCTGATTAATAAGTTTACGCCCAAGGGCTATAAATAAACTAGTACAGAAGTGGGATTCATTATGTAAAATACAGTTGAAAAATGTATTTGAAAACTGTGGATTGTATGCTACTAGAAAGAATTTTTTTAATTATTACTATCTGTTTGTTCGTTAGTTAGTATGTATTTAGTTTTTTCATTTTTTTTTCTCACACTCTTTTAGTATTTTAAAATCAAGGTCAAGTTCATCAGCCAGGCATTTTGGATAAAAATTAAAAAATTGAGCGCATTTTAAATATTTTTGAGACCACTTTTTTCAAGATTAAAAAAGTCTCTGTACGGATATTCATATTTTTTAAAACAACGAGGCATTTATTCTAGTAACTAGTTTTTTGAATTTTCCTAAAAAATCGAAAATTAAAATTTTAACAGCATAAACAAATAATTGAAAATCAAAAATTACATTTTGCGATCTAACTGTTCACGATACGAAATAAGATAATTAGACAAAAAATTTTCATTTAAAAAACATCTACAAATTTGTTATCAATCACTTTTTATAGGCTTTGTGTTTTATGTTTTAATCGTGAAAAACATAATTACCAGTAAAAAAATCTGCCCGCTGCGTGAGCACATTCTCATCACAACATTTGTCTTTTAATTTCTTTTTCGTCTCGTGTGAGTTTTCAACAAAAAAAAATCGCGTGACCAAAGCTGGTAATCGATTTTTCTTTCCGTCTAAACGAAATCAGGTATCGCTCTGAAAATTTAAGAAATAAGAGAGGAGTCAGTAAAGTGCATGGCTTTGCTTTATTCCAGTGGAAATATTGAGTAAATAAAATTTCGAAGAACATAAAACTGGAAGCTATTTCGCTACTTTTCTTTTCCAATCTATGTCCACACGGAATGGCATATCTTGTTGAAAATTTGGGACGCTGAATAGAAGGCACGAATGTAGGTACCTGTGGTCCTAAATAATTAGAATTGTGAAAAAAGTTTTTTTTCATTACTTATTAGGAGAAAGGCCGACCGTGCTGTAGAGCACTGCAGAGCAATTTTCAATTTTTTCAATGGGATAATTATAAGGTATATTCATCAAAGTGGGGTAAAACAACAAAGATTGGCCAGGAACATTATACAAAAATAATGCAAAAACTAATATTTGCAACAATACTACCAACAGCGAACTTCTTCTTTATCGACAGAGAACGATGTAAGTGAAACTTCTGCCCTAAAGTAAGCCTAAATGCGTCGCCCGATATTTGTTATTTTCATAATTAAACTTTTTTCTTTCTCCAACTCTGTGTCTTGCCAAAAACGGTTCTTTAATATTTATTATTATTTTCCGAACGTTTTTTTTTAACTTTTAGTTTTAAAGATGCGTGAAGAAATATTGATCTTATGACTGACTTGAACTATATATCACACTTTACATATCATTAAAAGTATTTTGAATCCTTTTAAATCATGGGAGTGAACTGAAAACTCTCTTGAATATTTAAAAAATATATTTAAATCCTTAAAATTATAAAAAGAAAACGAATTGTCAAAAAAATATATATATAA
>JAAAKG020213424.1:0-22338 GCA_010014905.2 Druon quercuslanigerum | reverse complement strand
TTAATGTGTAGACTTTAATGTGTAGAGTTAATGTGTAGAGTTTAATGTGTAGACTTTAATGTGTAGAGTTTAATGTGCAGAGTTGACCACCATCATTTAAACTCTACACGCAATGTGTAGAATTGCACAATGTGTAGTATCGATATGTGTAGTATTGATACCCAGCCCATAAAAAGTAAATGAAATTTAATTTACAAAAAAATAATAAAAACTAGTTTTTTCTCCATTTTTCCGAAAACTGCGCTTTTTTATTTAAAATTCCATGATATCTTCAAGAGCCCGGATACACATCTTGGTGTTTACAATTTAAAAAAAAAAGAATTTAATTTTTTTTCAAGAAGCTCAGACAATAAGAACAATAAGATGCCCTCAAGCTAAACAAAGTTTTTTAGACCACCCTCGTGAAGATGCTCCCTTACTTAAAAGCTAAAACTATGAAGGCAAAAATTTATTTAGATTAAAAATAAAGTTTCTATTACTTAAAAATATGTTTTTAGTTATTATTTTTTACTGCCGTCATTAACGAGAGAAGGTCAACGAGTTACTATATTACGACTGAAAGATAAAGCTTTGGAAAGATTTTCTCTTCAGGCCATCACCCGAAGAATCTTGATGGTGATGGACGTTCGCTTGTCGGAAGAACCTTCTCTATCAAACATTATGGTACTTGATTTGGAGGTAAATATTTGAAAAAAATAATATAATATATTACTTATAATTACATTATTTATCAATTATTATTTTGAAACGTATTTACAATAATATTCTCTACTTTATTTTTTAAACATTTACACCAAAAGTTTATACCCGATTTACAATTTTAATTATTTTATTTCATGTGTCTTTTAGGACAAAAATTTATATAAATTGAGAATTTTTTAGGGGTTTACAGCTGGGCATTTTGCAAAATGTAGTCCAACACAGACAATCGTTCGAAGAGCTATGCTAGCAACACAGGACAGCATGCCTTTCCGTTTACATAGGGTTCACTATTTAAACGCTCCATCTTTCATTGGAAATGTGCTCAATATATTTTATCCATTGCTCAAGGAAAAACTAATTCAGAAGGTGAGGAAAAAATGTAATTAAATAGAAAATAAAAAATATGTCTGCATCGCGGGCACATCCTCATCGCGCACTGCGCGCGCGGCTCGTTTCGCTCGCAAGTGTGGGCGCGCCTAGGCCGCGCGACTGTTGGTTCTCGCCGCCATGCGCTCGGTCTATGCATATTCCCCACACTTGTGCACCTTTTAAAACTAAAGGTCAAAGCATCGACAGCAACGAGGACATTTGACAAAAACTGTATGGGTCAAATTTTACACAAATCTAATACCCTCTCTGATAAGAATTTAAAAATGGATGAAATTGTCACTATTCATTTTTTGATAGTTCTATTTTTGGTTTTATTCGTAAAAAATAGAGTTAAAAACATAAAAAAGTTAAATTTGTTGACGCCCCCCCCCCCACACACGAAACGAAAAAGTAATTGAATGACAAAAGTTGTAATTAGAATCTGCCGAAGCAGCGGGATGATTTTTTTGTCTACCTTTATTTTACTGTATTTTGCATAGGTTGGCCGAAAAATGTAATTTTTGAATTTTTCATTATTTTTTATTCTGTCAAAATTAACATTTTCGATTTTTGAAGGAAATTCAAAAAGTTGTCATGATAATCTTGTAGGGCATTCAAAAAGCAAGATTTTTTATCCCTGGACTTTTGTTCACCTTGTGCGTTATTTGGCTTAAAATGGTAATTTTCGTGCGTTGTTTCGAATTTTGTAAATGCTGTAACTCTAGCATTTTTTGGTTTTATAAAAAAATACATTAGTATAAATTGTTCGACTTTTTGAATGCTATAAGTATCCGCATAAAAAATCTTTCAACTTTGACATACATACATACAGGCATACAGACACATTCGTAAAAAACTGTTTTTCGCATTCAAGGGGTCTCGAAACGTGGACATTTAACAAAAACTTGGGGGGGGGGGGGCAAATTTTACACAATTCTAACACCTTCTCTGATGAGAATGTAAAAATTATGATTTTTCAGATTTATAGTCAATTTTAATTATCGAATTTGATTTCAAATTTAAATTTTTCGATTTGATGGCTTTCACATTGTGACTCTTATCCAATTCTTATTTTACCAACATTATTATGAGGATCATTCCAATTCTAAATGATATGAGACTTCAAAATGAAAGGTTGGAAAAATAAAAAAAATGACTAAGGAATGTTTATGAACTGATAAAATTAAAAACAAAGAAATATACTTTTTTGTAGAAATTGTTGATGTAAGTTGTTGGCTTTAGGGTCAGGTGAATCAGGTGAACACATTTTTTTTAAGTAGTGAATATTTTCCCAAACTTTCAGTTTAATATATCATCTCATGTGGAATTGGTATGAATATGATCAACAAAGAATGTCGGTAAAGTAGGAATCGGATACGTGTCACATGCCCTTAAGTGGATACAACACTAATACCATTCTTAACTTACCGATATTTTCTTAGGGAGCTACCTCTTGCTACAGTGCATCCGAAATGAGATATCGAGCTTAAAGTTTGGGAAATGAAATAAAAGACACAAGAATAGTGTATGTACTCCGAAACTTTTAAAATTATAAAAACCAATTTGGAAACAAATTTTTTGAAGAATTATTTGTTGTATTTATACAAATTTAAGAGTGGATGCATGTTCCTATGTGCCTTTTAATTATTTTCCCAAACTTTTGATTCAATATATTATATCGTATAGACAGAGTTATCACAAATGGGAACGGTCGGTAAAGTAGGAATCGGATAAACACTACGTGCCCTTAACCCATTAAGGACCAAACGGACGATTTTTTATGCCTTTTTCAACCGTGATTTCAAATATGAATCAAAACAAAAGACACGAAATTTCGAATGAAACATCCATGGCACCTATCCTTCAAAATCCATGTATAGGTTTTTTCTAATTCACGATGGCAGCATCCAATATCGCGGCTTGAAGCCGACAATTTTTTTCTTACTTTGATATTTTTTAATAAAACAATTTTTTAATGATGAATGTTTACCAAAATCAGCATACATTTCACAAATTCAAGATGGCGGATCCAATATGGCGGGGAAAAACTTCAAATTTCGTGAAAGTTGGTATAGAGAAGTTTTTTTGGGTCGCTGATTACAAACCCGCTGTCAGTTTTTAGTAATTCAAGATGCCGGATACAATATGTCGGCTAAAAATTTCGAAAATTCTTCAATTTCAATGAAAGTCGGTATACAGGGGTTTTTAGGTCGCTAATTACGAATCCATGATCAGTTTTTAGAAATTCAATATGGCGTTTAAAATTGTCGAAAATAGTTCAATATTCATGAAACCTGGTATGCAGGGATTTTCGTGTCGCTGATTACTGAATGCACTATTGTATACTGTGCCATACTGAATGCTCCATTGTACACAACATACATTTTTTGTCAAACCCAATTTATAGGAAGAAGTATGAGCCTACTTACGTACATATCGTAAGTAATGTTTCTTTTGGAAGCCATATAGATGATATGCAAATTTTTATCTTTTACATTATATTATAATTCTGACTACGCCAATCGAAAGTTCAGACAATTTTACATCGAATATGACGTGTCTCAATTTTTTTTACTTTCGGATTCATGTTTAAAATCGCGGTTGAAAAAGGCATAAAAAATCGTCCGTTTGGGCTTTAATGAGTTAAGGTGCTAACACCTCGGGTTTTCGTCCCATACATAATAGCTTTTACAAGGATGAATTGTTTAATATAAAATTTTCACCACATAATATAAATGCAATTATACGGGCTGAAACAGAGAGCTTTTTTCGAAAAATGTTTATATCGTTTCTTTTGTAATATAATACTGACTATTTTTTTTGCGTCAGTAAAATGCAACACTCTAGTCCAATATTTCTAAAAACTTTCCTAGGAGTTTGGGTATATTTCTTTAAACAATTTATCATTGTGTACATATTATGCATGAGGCGGAAACCGCAGTAGTTTTAAACACCTCAGGACCTTTTTAATGTCAATACTTATTTTAATTGTTAAATATGAATAAACTAATTTGATTTTCGAAAGTAAAAACGTTACTATAAAAATTTTGAGTTTCATAATGGTCTATGTTGTAATTGTATCTGATTAAATTGATAATTATTATATTTTCCATAGTTCCGGATTCACACTAGAGGCGGTGAAGATCTGCATCCTTACGTAGATAAGGAAATTTTACCAAATGAATGGGGAGGCAAAGCCGGAACTTTTGATGAATTGAACGGTACTTTTCATAAAATTGTTTTGATATTTTATAATAATAAAAAGAATATTACTAATTATAATAAGCATTAACAACATTAAATCTATGCTGTAGTACATGCTAATTAATAATTATTGATTATAAATAATAACCAATTTTCATTTCAGATGCATGGCGCAAGAAAATTGAAAAACAAAGAGACTGGTTCCTCCGTGAAGAAAAAATCAGCAGAACAGACGAAAATTGCCGTATGCCAAACCACAAATCTGCACTTGCAAAAGAACTGGACGGAATTCAAGGATCTTTTCGAAAATTGAATATCGACTGAAATTATATCAATACGAAATTACCCATTAATTATTATTATTTTATAAGCTTCGTTGTATAGCACTAAGGTATATTAATTACCCACCATTACCGAAATATTTTCGTACATAGTCGAAAGTCTTTTGCAGTTTTAGTTCTTTTGCAAAATGGTGTCTCTTATTGTATAAAAATTGTGAATTTGTCAGTTCTAATTATCCAAAATGTATTTTAATCTCAATTATAGAATGTAATTATAGTTTTATTATAAAAAGTCGTCAATTTTGATAAATAATAATTATTATTTTGTTATAAATAAATCAGATCTTATTCTCCTTTAAAAATCCAAAAGTGAAAACATTTCAAGTAGACAAAAAATCTTTGTGAATTTTTGAAGTGATCGAAGCGACGCTTCTGTGAAATCTAATAAGTATTATACTGCGAAAAATCGGCAAAAGAGAATTCTGCAGTATCCATGCAAGAAAACATGCTCTTTTTAAGAATTGTACTTACTAATTAAACACATTACAAAATGACAATGTATTGTAGAATCGATTTTTGATATAAAGAATATTTTGCTAACATTTTGTTTATCCTATCACTGTTTTCATAAATTTTTTTCTCCTCAAAAGTCAAAAGGCAGAAAGCTTTTCTGAAAAAAAAGATCAAAATAAGAAGAGCAACAGGATAGTTTATGTGTACTCAAAGCTATACTTCGGTTTCCATTTGAAACTTCCAATGTAGTATATTTGTTAATATTTTATAGGTATTTATCAGTTTATGGTTACAAATAAAATTACTTTATTTCTCTGTGACTGCACTACATATTGTTATTATTTATTAATAAGTCAAAATACTTATAATGATATACTTAAATTCAATTACATTAAAACCAAGATTTAAACGAATATTCAAATCTTCCAGAATAAATAATGAAATAATAAATTTATCATTGTTTTCATTTATTTGGACTAAATTCTGTCAAATATGTAATTTGTGAAATTTTAATCACTCAAGAAAGAATCAATCAACCTGTCAAATTGCAATAAAAGTGTACATTCTTTCACCATCGCAATTTTGGGCTAAATAAGCCAATGCATCGACGAAGAAAAAATAGTGCACAGCAAGTTCCGCTATACGGGATAGGTTGGATTGATTTTTCGTTGACTGACGTCACAAGAAACCCAGCATGCGCAAACAGCTCTAAGGGTGTTAAAGACCTCCCATGTTTCGCTAATTCTAAGTTCATTGAGGAAATTCGCCTTCCTTAAGAGAAAATTATATTTACTTGCTTAAAGACGACCTGCCTAGAAACAAATTTAATTTTCTTTATGTACACAACCATCTTCCTCTTTGTGTCACTAAACTACTAATAGGCAGAGAGTTTAACAATGAGTACTATGCCAATTTATAAATTTTACAGTAAAGTATTAAATTTCTTACTACTAAAAATGTTGTTAATCATAACAAAAACTTGATTAAACTCCATTGCTTTATTGATTATCATTTTTTGATATAAAAATTAATTAAATTGCTCTAATGAGATAGATACATAGAATATTAAGAATATTATTAATCCTTTATATATTCCATGAAGAATATTTATGCATATTATTTGCATAAGTAGTGTAACCAATTTTAGCAGACCACTGCACTGCAGAGTTAGTCGTGTAATCGATGGTCTCTTATGAATGTCATGCCACAAACTGAAAGATTGCATTTCGCTTAATCACGTGATGTTTAATCAGCCTGATGGTTTTGAATCAAACCGTAAGTTCACTTTAAGTCATTATTTTAAATTTGCACGTTGTTTCTTATAACAAATCTATTTTAATTTGATATTGTTCAATATTTTAAATGTGTTGCTGTGTAGTTATTATTATTATTACACAATTAAGCCGTTTCCCTGTCGGGGTAGGCGTGACTTACTCGGTGGATAAGGGAGTAGTGTGTGGAAGGGTTTATAGAATTTTTAGATTGATCTAGTCTAGAATTCTCGCGTCATTTATTTAAACAACACGTTTGTTCCCAAACGCTGCTCCAACCCGGGTTGCTGACCAATTTCGCTCGCAATCTAGTCTTTTGTTTCAGGCGTCATTCACTCTACTGGCACTCTTTTTATTAACTATTTGCCGCAATACTTTTCTGTACTGGCATACTTCTCTAGCTTCTTTCACGTCCATGCATTTTTTCATGCAGACTCTGGTGCTTCTATGGCTTCTTATGTCTCTTCTAACTAGTGTCTCATTCACACATCTTAACCATTCTTTTCGCGGTCTGCATCTGGGCACGCTGCCATTTACTTTACCTTGATACTTGAGATCTAGAAAAATTAAATATCTTTAGTGGTTTCCAAGTTAGGACCTAATTTAATAAGCTGTGCACGACAGTATCCATGTCCTGGTAGTCTGTTTAAAGTCTTGGCCAGACCTGGTGCTGATCAGCGGGCCAAGAACAAAAATATACCCAGTTCAATCATCACATTTTTTGGGGCATATTTCGACAAAGTTGTAGGGTGTTTAAAATGATCGAAAATAAGAAATTCACACTATCAAATCAAGATTTTGTTGTCTTAACACCTTGACAGTCTGATCTGGCCGAGGTTTGGCGCTGATCAGCTAGCCAAGAAGAACCAAAATCTGAGTTCGATTAGTACATTTTTTTAACATACAGTTAAACTGGGATATAATGCCGGTTTTGTGGCTGGAGAAGGTGGGGAAAAAACCAGATAAAGTGCCACTTCGGATGAAAACCTATTGTTTGTTCAGGTCGTTGCAAACACCACACACTCCCCACAGCTCTTTTTACACCTACCTGCAACGCGGCGACAATTCTCGAAAGGGATGTATACGGGGGCGTTATATCCGAGTTTGACTGTATTTGGAAAAAGTTACAAGGTGCCTGTAATTAAATTTTTTTGAATAAAGATGCTGATAGTGAAAAATGATTTTCTTTCAAATCATTGCCAGATGGAGTCACAACTTGTAGTACCAGTTACGTCTTGACGCTGACCTACTCAACAGACTGTTTGTTTTTGTCGATTAAGTGTCACAAACTGTCAGCCAGTAAATAACTCGCGGCTGACCAGCCCATACCGAGCGGCTGAACATGCGGTCTGACCTGGGGCTATCCAGAAAAACCGTTACACTTTTTCCCAGGCCCAGGACTGACCACCTGGTCAGCGCCAGGGCTGGAAAACTAGCGGTCTGGTCTGGGCCAGGCCAGCACCAGAACATTTTTCGACACCAGAATGAGCCAGCAGCTTCCACCTTATAAAAATAAGATAAATGTATTTATTATAATTTTAACATTTGTAAATTTTAAATTCAAAAAAGTAAGGTCTGCTATACTTATTGCGAAATGAAAAAAAATATTTTCGTTCATTTTTTTGTTAGGTCTCCATTTATGCAGTTGCGCATGACAGATTGTCGAAGCAACGTGCGAGCCGCTTACATCTTAACAAAATTACAAGAATCTGTTTATTATTATTATAATTATTATATTTTTTATCTAAAATAGACAAAAGTAAGGTCTGTCTATATGTTACAGAATAAGATAAAAAAATCAAATATCTTATTTGATTTCCGGGTTAGGACTTAGTTTTTTTCAGCTGTGTACGACAGATTGTCGAGGCAACAAGCGAACCGCTTACATATTAACAAAACAACATTAGTGCATTCATTATTATCAATTTTTAAACTTTTAAATTTGATAAGAACATGGTCTGGTATATTAGGTGAAAAATGAGGCCAAGAAAAAGAAATTATATCTTAATTGGTTTCCAAGTGCGAACTTATCTTGTTCAGCTGTGCTGACTATAAGAAACCAATTAATTTTTTTATTGCTTTTAGTTACTGTTATTTTAGCCTTGATTTTAGTGCGCGTTAATTAACGTATTTTTATTTTTAATTATGCTACATATTTTATAAAAAGTGTTCAAACAATACTTTTTACAACGAAACTATTGCAGGTAAAAAATGGCTAAAAACTAATCGATATCCTTGTAGCCCTCAGCTATATTATTCATTTTGTTTACATCTTTTAAACAAACGCATGTATGAAAAAAATTATTGTTCTTAAGCATTTTTTGCTAATTACTGCATTTTTTTTAGTCTGCCAAACACTTTTTCTTGAAGAAGTACTATCTGTTAGCAGATTCACCAAGCGCAAACTCACTAAAAGTATAACTTTAAAAAATATTATTCTCCCACGTGGTAAGATTCCCCGGAAAGTGTTTCACGGAAATTCTACGGAAATTCCGGTTGGAAATTCCGGTTGGAAATTCCGTTGAATTTCTGTACAAATTTCACTAACTTTCCGTCTGCAATTTCCAGCCTGTAATGGGCTCTGGAAGTTCCTAAAAAAATTTTGTTGTCAGTAATGTTACCCCAGGTCAATTCCGGTAGGTCAGGACCGTTGTCCCAACAAATTTAGTTTGCACCAGGTGCAAAAAATATTTCTTGCTCGAGGAAGTTGAGTTCTAAATGAACCTTGGAGGTCAAGAACCATTTGTTGGCATGACTCTTCATTATGCAATAATCTCCAAGTGCACCAGATGTAAAAAATAAATTTCCCTCGAGGAAGTCGATTTCTAAATTAACCTTGGAGGCCACCAACCAATTTTTTCATGGCTTGTCACTATCCAATAACCTCCAAGTGTACCACGTGTAAAAAATACATCTCCCTTGAGTAAGTTGAGTTCTAATTGGTTGGTGGCCTCCAAGGTTCATTTAGAAATCAAATTCCTCCAAGAAGATGTGTTTTTACAGCAGGTGCTCTTAGAGGTTATTGTCTAATGACTATTCATGCCAAAAATTGGTTTTTTATAATGACTGATCAGAAAAAAGATTGGTTGGTTACCTCCAAGGTTCATTTAAAACTCAACTTCATCGGGGGAGATGTATTTTTACACTTGGTGCACTTGGAGGTTATTTTATAATGACGGACCCTGGATCATGAGAAGATTGATTGAACCTCCAAGGTTCATTTACAACTCAACTTCCTCAACGAAGACATTTTTTTGCAACTGGTACAAACTACATTTGTTGGGACGACGGTCGTGACCTACCGGAGTCGACCTGGGGTAACATTACTGATAGAAAAGTTTTTGATAGAAACGTCCAGAGCCCATTACAGGCTGCAAATGTCAGACGGAAAGATAATGGTATTTCCGTAGAATTGCCGTGGAGCACTTTCCAGGGGATCTTTCCACGTGAGCTGTAGACAAAGACACATCCGCTAGCCCTCTACGCTGCTTATTTTATATTTTAAATGCCAAACAAATTGTTTCATAATCAGCAGACCTTTCTGAAAATCCATTAAATACTTCGTGAATGCGCATCCTTTAATTAAGAAATTCATATATATTTCAGAAACTATTGGTCGTAGAACGTTCGATATGTACTGATTGAAAAGCTTATTCAATCCTCTAAAAATAATTTTGTATGCATATTTACGCTATGTCTTATTTAAAACAAACAATCCACGCAAACGTGAAAGAAATGTTCGCAACTTCACGTTATTTGTTAATAACAAGACTTACTACTTTAATTTGGATAAGGGTTTTTTATCTATAATAGTACCAATATAACTAAACGTTTTACGCAACAAAATATGGTGTTATCTATGAGTTGCAACACTTTGACTTTGTTCGTCTCATTTGATTGGACAAAAAAACATTGAATTATTTAAATTTTGTATTTATAACCGAAAAAGGATTCAATAAATTTGTTAATTGTATCATCTTGAAAAAATTTACATAATAATTTTTAATTTATTTTTTAAAATGCATTAAAAAGTATCATCACTTCGTTATTTTACAACGCTGTAAGAAAAAAATGAGAGTACAAATTTGCATACATTGAAAAACCCGATTTTGGAAAAAAATATAGAATCCGTTCTGAAATTTTTAAATGATTATTTTATTATTTTCTGGGACATCGAATTTTGAAACTATAATTTCAAAGAAGTAAAATTTATACATCGTTCCATAACAAAAAATTCGGTTTATCACTTACAGAAATAAAAATAAACCATTAAAACAGGGCATTGTAAAAATATTTTTTATTTGGCAAGAATTTGGAATAAAAACACTAGAACTCACTTAAATAATATTTTTCTGTGTTGAAGAACTAAAAAAGTCAAAACTTTTAAAAAACCAGCGAACGTCGAAAACCCTGTAGGAAAAAATTCACGTTCATCAAAAAGAGTACATGTCCATCAATATTCGGACGAGTTCCAATTTTTAATAATTATTTCAACGTAATTTTTAATTATTTTTAATGTTGAAAATTCAGACTAAGTAAATTTAAACTTTTTGATTTACGTTCATATATTTTTAAACGCTCCACATGAAACTATTTTCATTTAATACGATATCCGATTAAATGTATCAAATTCTGGTTATTTAAGGATAAGAATCTTATTTTAAATGCTTGCAATTTTTATAAGCTTAAACATGTTTAATTTATGACGCTCTAAAATTAAGATGGCCTAATCGTTTGAGCTTGGAATCTGTTACATTTCATTGCAATTATTTGTAATGACAAGCAGTCATCACTTTATTTCTCCTCCATTATCTAACGCAACTTTTTTAAATTTAATTAATTTCTCTTGTCTAATGTCTAAACTTTGTACATTTTTATTTTAACTATCACTTATTTTTACTAGGCGTCATTAGCATGTTACAATACTGCTATAAATCTTATTATTATTGCTATAGGAAATGGAAGAAATTGATCTGCAGAATGATCGAATAAATCGAGATTTTGCTTAATAAAGGCGAAAGTTCTAAAAAGAAGCAATATAGAAGGATTTTATTCCTTAAGCCCCAGAGGTGCAATTTTCTTCTCAGTTCTCATATCGTTTCCAAGATTGCCAATTTTTTTCAACAATATGTGTCCAGCCATTGTGGCCCCAGATGAAAGAAGCTCTAAGTCAAAAAGCTCTTCTTTCCCGACAATTTCTTGGAAGACATTTCACAGACCAGATGACATTACCATATCACCGAATTGCTGTCTTATTTCTGCCTGATATTTATGATATTATCTCTAATAAGGAAACCTTGTCCCCTTTGCAAATCCTCGATATCTCGCTTTTAATTGCTTAGTTTTAAGATACAAATCTTGTGTAATCTAGAAATAACTAATCATCCATATTGTCTTTTAATATGGCAGATTTTTTCCATTCATAATTTTCATCCTCTAATGCTTTTTTTTGGATCCACTCTAATGTGAAATTATATGTAGATTGTAGAATGAGAGAGCTCTTCTCGTAATAAATGTTGACTAAAATGAGAATTCAATTGAAAGCTTCTTCATATATGACGAGTATTGAAGTTCTGACAAAAGATATAATAGAATCTAGATTCAACAAAATTACTTCTACTGATGCTCAGGATCATTAAAAGTTGATAAGTTTTTTTACTATTCATTTGAATTCCCAATATTATTACTGTCAAAAATAAATCGATTTTTCATTACAATCTGAAGCTTTATAAGTCTTGATCTCAATTCCTCACGAACGTGATGAAGTGAAAGACAAGGAGATGAGTACCATAATAAATCATAGGGACTTAAATATTCGACAGTGAACCACTATGATGAAAATGCCTGATAATTCCCAAAATACCATTGTCATTTACCACTTTTTTCGATCGCATTCAATATTAAGCTTTTTTAAACAATCCTTTACTTTGGTCTGTTTTGGCTACATCAGACTTTATTAAAAGTACTCGCATTTGCCTGAATGCTTGGCCAGAGGAGAAGAGAGCTGCATAAATAATATTCCCGACTACACACGATTTTCCGACTGTCGACTTTGAATGTAGAGATTTGATATCATCAAGTGTACACAGGAATCCTCGGCATTGAAGATCCCTCTCGACATTAGTTAACATCTATATACATACGCAGAGCGTAGTTCAACAAATTTGCCATCTGTAGAACAATATCAGAATCAGCACATCAGCCAAGAGTGAATAAGCACCCTCCCAAGGATTCACGCTCTAATCAGAACTTTGTTATCGCACTCCTGTAGCCAAAATCTCATCCAAAATTGCCTCCGAATCTCAGTCGTAAAAGTCCTTCCATAAGCCTAAATAAAACTCTTTCCAATATTTCTCCGTCCAAAAGTGAGTGATAACCAAAATCGGTTCTCCGGATTCCGGACACTACCATAGAGGGAGGGAAAAGAAGGGTGGAAAATAAGGTTGATAGTGGTTACCAGATACTGGGGTCATATCGGGTTCATTCAGCGGTGCGCTTGCCGGGAACCCATGCCAGCGAGTCGATCCGTTCCGTTGCCAGAGCCTAGCCAAACGACCAGTCTGCGATTGTCCGCGACCGGGTTCAACTGCGACATCGCTCTCTGCCGACAGTTTCTTGTCCTCTCCTCTCAATCCCATCCAATCATCTCCTATCCTCAAAGAATCAATGTAGAATATCCGATCATCAAGATCTAATTTTGTTAGGATTATTTGAAATAAAAAAGCTTATGGAGTATCTGGATTCACTGGTGGTACTGATCTTTCGGAGCTGATCATTTGGACCGAAAATAGATCCCAAGTCTCTGATTAACCATATCCATTGAACATCTCAGTCTACTCTTTATCCTAATCAACCTGAACCCGCAACAAGGATTCAATTTCAGCCAGTTTCTATTTGGATCCACTGATCATCTGCATCAGTTATTTGGATAGATCAGCATTCGTCAGAGGCACTGATCATCTGGAAATATCGATTAGCTAGATCCACTAATAATCCGGATCTGATTCGCTAATTACCAAGCGAAAAAAGTACAGAGCCCTTTGCAATCGTTGAACCCCCACTAAAGCACCCCCACCTAAATTTTCCTCCTGCGTCTTATGCGTGTCCCAGCATCGCATTGAACCCACGAGTGTTTTCGCGCATCCTCTTCAAAGAGAGACAAGACGACATACCATTCGGACGTTCACGTGAAACATGAGAGTAGGAAACTTCGTTCTTAATTCGCTACATCGATTCGAGACCTCAACTTGCGAACTATAAAGGTGGGTTTACCAGTTTAGAAACAACTAGATTGTAGATGGAAGGTGTTAGATGTAAGGATACTGTAGTATCAGGGTGCGGCGATTTAGAAGTTGGAAGGAGAAGTGCTATAATTTATTGTAACGCATTCTTATCCTCAGGGTACTATTTTTGCAAGTGGGTATATTCTTTGCACTTTAGCGTCCTAGCCGCAGGCAAGGGTCCCTTATATAGGCTTTGTGACTTTATAAAAGTTCAAGGGAAGCTAGGCTTCAGAGCTATTAAAGGGAAACATCTACTCCTAATGTCGAATTGGGAGAGTAGTGTTTAGATAGCAATTATTTGGAAAATGTCTTGGCTTCATCCACTGACTTTAATTGTGTTCATTTCTTTAGTCATAACTTGAATTTCAAATATAAATACAAATACAATCAATGTGGTTGCAACTCTGTTGAAACAAAAGTCAATCTATGGACTCCTTGATGGTTTTAATGAGAGTAATTAGAATTTAGATTTTTTTATTTTGAGCGCTTTCTAACTTATAATTATAAATTAAGTGACTTTTCAGGTGGACTTTTCAGCATGGATTTTATCATTCTGATGCTATTAAATTGTACTAAATTCAAACGTCATTTGATAGCCTAAAATAAAGTTTCTCAATATAGGGTCCAGTAGATTCTAAATTCTGAATATGCATTCGTAACAAATATTTAAGTTTTTCGTTTTGTTACTTTGAAATTTAGATATTCAGAGTTTGGATTTTAGAATCAGGAAGTTTTTAAATTCTAATCAATTAAAATTCAAGGGTGTAATTAAAAATTTTGTGATCTTTGAATTTTTAGCTTCATGAATTTGGAACCCACCCAGATTTAATTTTTGAATTAGCTGCACATCTTATTATTTTCAATTTAGAGCTCTTACATTTGGAAGTATATTTTCTTCGAATTTGCGAGTACCAATTAAAAAATAAATGTATTTGCTGCAGTTGCTTGTTTATCATCTAAGAACTTCATTAATCATTTTGATTGGTAAATTACTCCCAGACGTAAATATCCTTCCTCTTCGGATCACCATTATACAACATGCTACCATAGTAACGTTTGAAAGATACCATACATTAGTTAGTGACCTCTTGTGTTATTTTCATCGAAAAATAGATTGATTAATGCACTCGATTTTATGTAACATGTCCTAACTACTAGATTCACTAAATTGGCTGCTTTCAAACTAATCTTCTATTTGAGTGACTATGTCAACAAGATTTTTATTTCATATTCGAGAATGTAATCTGACAGAATATTCGAATTTGGCCCTACTCTATTGATTTAATTGATATATTTAGACGTTAGAGAGTTTCAATCAAGAATTCAGGTTTGGACAATGTGTAATGTTACCGATGCGAATATTTCTTTAAAAGAAGCGGGATTTAGTTATATCGTACGTAAATAATAAAAGATGCATTATCTTCTTTGTGCCCTAAATTCACTTAATATGTACTGCTTACTATCAATTTAATATTGTTGATGTACTGTTATTTACGCTCAGGATGTCGACCTATATACTCTCACATTAAACTATGAAAACCTTTCATTTTTTTCTGTTTGGTTATTGTTTTTCTCTTCTTCAGACTTGACTTTTATACAACTTTTAGACTAATTTTCCAGTGATTCAAATTTCTATTTTTCAAGTTTGAGATTTTAGATTAGAGGAGTTGGAATTGAATTATTTTCAAGACCGAAAGTTAAAGTTTTCGATACATTCGATGTTTAAATTAAAAATCTCCACCTTTGGATTATCCATCACTGAGATGCCCAAATTTCCAAAGCCTCATAACTGTATTTCAAGTTTTTATATATGCACTTCGTTTCAATTAGGGAATTAACATACCGATGCCATTTTGCGTATAGTGTTAAACTCATGAGTAATTTGAAATTAAAAGTAGTCTTATCCAATATTTTTAAAGTATAAAAAAAAGCTTTAATGTTTTTTTAAAATTTTATTTCATGTTATTTAAATATTATTCTCTACTCTATAAATAATCAAAATTCCCGTTTTTGATTAAAAGTTTATTATTTTCGATTAAGTAGCCTACTATTAAATTTTTAGTTAATTTTTTTTCTTATTCACGAATGTTATTATTTGTTATAAGATTTAACTGTATGATTGAAAATTTAACTATTTAATTTATGTATTTTGTTGAACATTTGTCTTTTTGGTTAAATTCAACTGTTTTTCATCTGATGTTAAAATTTTTTTTTTTGCAAAATCATTCTGTGTTGAAAAATCAACTCCGTGATTTAAAGTTAAAGTGTTTTCTTAAATATATGTTTTTTTGATTAAGAAATTATTTTTTAACTAAGAATTTAACTATTTAGTTAAAAGGTCAACGGTTTTGTAGAGAATTCGTATTTTTGTCTTGTAAATTCAACAATTTGGTACAAAATGGGATGGTTTGATAAAAACATAATTGTTTTTTTATTATTGAAAATTAATTATCTTGAATAAAAACTCAAATACTGCACTTTTGGTTAAAAATTGAACTTTTTTAATTATAAAACTCAACTATTGATTGAAACAACTTCGAAAGGAAAAAAAAATATAAACTAAAAATTAGTCCGATAACATCTGGACTACCATCACATCCATTGTTCAAACTATTTACTGGATGATTGATGTAATTTCTTTCGATTTAAAAGACAATTTTTTTCTAAATCGCAATACATTTCGACTCAAAAACTTAGGAATTTAAAGCGTGTTATATTGAGTTCAATATAAATGTCATATCTGCATTGCTTTGATTAAAAATAATTGATTCCCCTATTATTCCCCTATTTTGCTAAAAAATCACTTCATTTCCCTTCGTCTTGAGAGCATTTTTGGTTGTGAATCATAATATTTTAATATTTTTCATAGTTCTTTATTCATCAGTCACCTAGGCATATTAGCAACTGAACTTTTTTTCGTGTTTGTGGGTAGGGAGAGGCCAAACTGTCGTTAACGAGCCGAGGGTAAAAAAAGCCCAAAATTGGAAACGTAGCTTATGGACGACCCCTTTTTTGGAAGCAGTACATTTTATTACTATATAATTCTATATCTTGTTCTTCCAAGAATAAAAAAACTGTTTTCATCTTAAATTAATATAATACAATATGGCATAGAATAATTGCCATTTGGATCCCTTTAAAGCCCAAAAGATTTGTCATTGTCTACGCTTATAAACTAGGTTACATTTGACATTGATGTATAAATTCTTCCATGTAAATACCACCTACACGAATAAGCATGTGCGTCTTTGCACGAGCCAAATCAGTCATGAAACAATTAAGCTGGATACATCACGGGAGTAAGTGCATTGGGCTCGGGATATACAAGCTTGGTTCATTGATACCAATAAAAGACTTTGTTTTTTCGATTCCTACTGTCTACGCGTGAGCCAATGCCTATACTAAAAACTTTAGGCTAGGATGGGGCGATATCAGCATAGGGGGTAAGATGAGCCACTTAATTTTCTGGTAGGCTATCATTTCTTTTGCGACTATTTTTTTTGTATCTATATCAGGAAGAACATTATCAAACTTGTTATTTTTTCATTTTTCGCTGAATGTTTACTAAATTTGAAAAAAACGAAAGTAAAAATTTTCAGATATGTATTCTACTATTTTGCATTTGTTTAGAAAGTTCAAAAATCACGCAAAGTCACCTATTAGATGTTTTTCTAGTGGTTATTTAGATAGGATTGCCAGACATTCTGGTTTTGCGTCATCTGTCCTGGTGTCCTGCTTTTTTCTTGAAAATTATGAAAATGTCCTTTTTTTTAGAGAACCAGACACAAATTGCTAGATCATTCTTTCTTTGATAAAATCGCAATGATGCGTTGAATGCAACCGACTTTCAGTGAAAACTGTATTTTCCCCCATCTGCGCAGACAATTCAATTGACGTATCCTGAAATGATTTGAAGTCGATAACCTTTTTTTTATTTATTAATCCTTAAGTTTTCAACAAGTTTATATATAATGGTAAATACGAAATAGGCGAAATTTTGATTTTACTAAAATAGCACTCTTACAGGTCTGCATTAGAAAATAAAACGACTTGTTGTCAACCAGAAGAGTTTTTCTGGTATGTTTCTTAATGGCATGTGATACTTAGAAAATAATCAATTTTACCAGTGGTAGGTTCTCTCGCCTTTTTTCTACAATAATAAAGATTTTGTATTATTGTATTAAACATTTGGGGAATGATAGCGAACATACTAACGGACGCCCGCGAAATCTTTTTTTGTGGGTTAATTGAAAAAAAAATTCTTTTTTCGAAATTCGATGTGTATGTATATTGTGAGGTTTTATCATTTCCCAGATTTTTGAGACAAAATAATTATTATTTTAGGAAAAAATCCGGGGAAATCCAACACTGAAAAAATCGATACTAATTCCTAAATTCCATACAAATTAATCAAATGTAGCAAAATTACAATTTTTTTAATTAACCTACAAAAAAAGTATGGAGGGACGTCCGTTAGCATATTCGCTATCATTTCCCAAATTTTTAAGACAAAATATTTATTATTCTAGGAAAAAAGTCGGGGAAAACTAAAACAGGATAAATCGATAATTTTCTGAGTATCACATGCGCTTTAGTTCAAAGAAAATATTCAGTGAACTGAACAAATGAGGTCGGTAATACAGAGATCTAAGTGTGACGTGCTCTTAAGTAATTTTGTTTGAAAATTCGTAAAATGCTATAAAAATGAGAAAAACATTGCTGTTGTTGAAAAATACTGCAAACCTTTAAAAAACGGCCTAATACTATAATAAATATGAAATTCAGTATCATGTAGCAAATGCAGTAGACCAGTATAGTATTTGGGAGATTTCGTATTGTAGAATTTAATATTTACAGAGAAAATGTACATTGGTTAGTGGAAAAATAGCTATATTTATTTCTGTAATACAATTATTAAAATACATCGTATTTCTCTTTACTCTTTGTGGTGTTAGTTACGGTAGAGGTTAGGATTAAGGATTACATCATTGTAACGTTGAATAATTTCAATTTTCCTTTCAATTTTGGAAAAATATTGGTAAGATACGTTTTCGTTTTAAAATACTCTAGTTTAACAATACTCTCACTAATAAGTAATATATAATAAGTCTTTTAATTAAGTGGCCCATCCCGCCCAAGGCATGAGGCAATATGAGCCGAGCGCACTAGCTCTTTATTTTCGTTTCTAATTCCGCATATACTTTTTTATTTACTTGTATGTTGGCAAAATTTTAATTAAAAATGTTTGTAGGATATATATAACGTTCTATACTTTCATGCAATGAATTAGCAGATTTTAAATACCGAAGTGAAAAGGACAACTATGCTCATCTCGCCCCCCCCCCCTTCCTTATGTGAAAAGAAAACGAAAGCGAACGCTATGCGCGCGATTATTATTTATTTTTGTCTGAAAGCAATTTTTAAATTAAAGTAGTAAGTTATTATTAATACCAAATGTTCGTATTTAATTGCATCTATAGTCTAAAAAACTAGAAAAGCAAGGGCAATATTTTTGATAATTGACTACACATGATGTCATAGCTTCAGAATTAATATACATAATACTTTTAGCTAATATATTATGGAAAATAATATCATAACCTAATACTGATCCAATGTTGTAATTATTCTTTAAACTCTCAGGATTTTTAAGAACAAATGTCACTTGTAGACAAGAACGACTAACACAACATAAACAATTTTTTATAAGGTTGTAAATCTTTTTTGAAATGTTAAGTTTTTTGTTCTAAATTACCAATATCCGGTAAAAAATGTTAACATAATCTAAAAAAATTGTGGATCGAATAACTGAATGGTACTCTCAAGAACTATAATAGTAATCTGAAAACTGATATGATATTTTAAAATTAAAAATACAAATTTTAGACGACAAAAACAATAACATACCATAAAAAAAAGTTCGAAATTGTAAATCTTGTTTAAAATTGAGTGTTTGTTGTTCACAATAATAACCGATTTTCGGTCAAAATGGTTAACTTCACCTTACATTTTTCCAAAAATGTAAATCGTTTCTGTGAATTTCTGGATCTCCTTTGAAGTCCAATTTTTGTGTATTAAATATAATAAATTACGACGGAAAACTGTAACAAAATCCAAAATTTCCAATAGATGTTTAATCTTAATTAAATTATCAATATTTTTCTTTTGTAATGCCAATTTTTTGCGTAAAAAGCTAACGCTATCTAAAATTGTTTCAGAATTATAAAAGTTTTCTTTAAAAATACCAGTTTTTGTTGTAAAACAATATATGATGAAAAACACTAACGTAATCCAAAAGTGTTATAAGATTCTAAATATTTTTTAAACATAAATTCGTTGTTTTGAAATACTAATTATTCGTGCAAACCGAAAACCTAACCGAAAATGGGTTTAAAAAAGTATCGCTTCGTTCGCAAGCTTGAGCGCGCCTAGTGCGCGTGTCTGATGAATCTCGCGCTTCGCGGTCGGATAATTCTTCTTTGCATTTAGAATGCTTGAATAAAACTTTATTGAAAAAGGTCTCTTTTAGATCACAATATTTATACGTCTTTTTATATTCTGAAGGCTTTGGGTACATATTCTCATGGTGACACTCGCTCTGCGCTCTCGATTTTTGAAGGGCATTTATAAACAGATTTTGTTCAATCTTTATTTTCGTAACTTTGGTCGTTTTTCCACAAATTTTTGTATATTATTTTTTTACTTTCAATGTTATTTTTCACGAATCAAACAAAAAGTATGCGTCCTATCAAGACGTGATTCTTAACGAAATCAAAGACCTTTTTTGGGATCACAATTTTTTTAATTCATCTTTGTTCGTATCCTGCATAGAGTGACCACAAAATGGAATTTTTTTATTTTGTATTATTTTTTGTGTAATCCAAATTTGAATTTTCGATTTTCCAAGAAAATCCAAAAAGTTATTATGATAATCTTGTAGGGCTTTATAAAAGCAATGTTTCTCTTTCCTTGGCTTTTTTCATATTGTGCGTTGTTTGGCTGAAAATTAGGATTTTCGATTCGTTTTTAAAATTTTGAAAATGCTATAACTTTGAGAATTTTCTTTATATCAAAAAATTTATTAGGATAAATTGTTCGTCTTTTTTAATATTATAAATATCCGTACATAGAATTTTCCAACTGCGCTCACTTTTTGAATTTTTATCAAAAATAGCTGGTTAACGAACTCGCCCTTTCTTTTATGACCTTAAAAAAGTGTGCCAAAAATCGATTAGAATCGTTCATTTTTTCGAAAGTTATCGTGTTTACGGACAGACGTACGGACATACAGACAGACAGACACCATAGTAAAAACTTGATATTTTGATTCAGGGGGTCTCGAAACGTGGAGATCAGTTAAAAAACTGTGGTATCAAATTGCGGACAATTCTAATACTTTCTCAATTATAAATGATGAGAATATAAAAAACGCTAAAAAACCGAAAACACCCAAATTTTTGAAAAATGTGTAATCTTTTAAATCTTATAATTTTTTATTGGAAATATCCATGTTCGGCACGTCGTTGAAAATTGGGAATCTTGATGACGATTTTCGCTTAAAATTACCAGTTTCAGACAATGAAAACTAACACAACCTACGATTTTTAGAAATTTTAAGTCTTGTACGAAATATTCTGATTTTATATTGAAATTTTTTAATGCTAGTTTTCAGCCAAAAGCATTAACATAAAAAATGTATAACAACACACATATTTCTTTTAGCGCATAATTTTTTCTATCACTTTTCATATACACCATATTTTTAACCTATTTAATTAATTGGCGGAATAATAAACATATAAAAAATATACAGTGTTAAAAACTTTTAAATACGACCCTGAAATCGAGCTCGTCTTGTTTTTCTAAAATAGACATAGGATAAAGTTGCCCACGTGACACTTAGGTCGTAATGGTTATATGCACAATTGGCCGTGTACTCAACGTATTATCACATCTATACATAATATTCTTCACATTCTTCTGTGAAACATTATAACTTTGCTAGTGTAGAGAAAGTGGGTAGAGCTTATAGATATTTCACGACATAAATTCTTTTAAATTATTTATAATATTTTAATTTATCTAGACACCAATTTTCAACTTCCTCCATAAAAAGAACTGCTTTAAAAATAAATTAGACTAATTTAACCTTCCTTTAATTGCACAGATAAATTATTATCAGAACCAAAAGTACCAGTAAGTTTTTTCAAGGTACTGGTGATAAACATCTTAATTAAAGAATTTTTTGAATCAATATATCGAGTCATATATATCAAGAAGGTATACTTTTTATCGGCGGGTGCTGCCTCGCGGAAACAATTGCTTAGCCAAAATTTCAATTCTGCCAGGTCCATTGATCTCACTTTAATTTAAATGGTCATTTTTTCTGTTTTGAATCTGGCAAAGTACCCTTGCAACGGCAAAAGCAATCGTTCCATATTTTTTTATTGTGCCATTGGCCCCTTCGAGGTATTCTGCATTGCGCCATATTATAGATACATATATATTATATACCTATAGATAATACTCTACATGAAATATCATGTCCTTTATCGCGAGACAGCTAATTAAATTTCTGCTCTTAGTTATATGTATTACGTTAATAATTCTTATTAGCAATGACTCTCTACAAAATACTTTTTTTTGCCCTTTCCGAAGGAGTTTGCTCGGAGACATCAATAAGGTAGTTTTTTTCGGTATCAACTACATTTTCAA
>JAAAKG020213423.1:0-47767 GCA_010014905.2 Druon quercuslanigerum | reverse complement strand
TTTATTATGTAAGTGGTATGGAATGGAAGTCATGTAAACCCTTAGGGGACACATTATGAATAAAGAAGAAGAAGAAATAATTTAAAATGTTTTAAAATTGTTATGAACTCTTTTTAAATTATTTGAATTTTTTTAATCTTTTGAAATTCTTGAAACTGTAAAATCTTTGAAATTTCTGAAATCTTTGAAATCGTTTTAAATCTTATTATTATTTTTGTAACTCTTTGTAAACTCTGACATTTTTGTTAAATCATTAGAAATTTTTAGAAAGCTGTTAAAATTTTGAACTATTTTGAAATGTTTGCGAAGTCTGTAATATTTGAAATGTTTGTGAAAACTTTGAAATTTATGTTAAATTCTTTGTAAATTGTTTACAGTCTGTTGAATATATACAAATCTTCTTAAAATCTTTTAATTTTTTTTTAAATCTTTAGAAATATTTTGAAAAGTTTATGAAATAGTTTGCGAAATATTTATATTTTTTTTATATATTTTTTAAATATTCTAAGATTTTTAAAAAATGTTTAGAAATATTCAGTATTCTTTAAAAAAAATTTTTAAACGTTTTTAAATCTTTTAAAATTTTTGTAGTCTTTTAAAACCTATTTCCAAATTATTTAAACTCTTTTTTAAAACCTTCTGAGACTTTTGTTTAATCTTTAAAAATAATTGGATGTCTTTGAAACCCTTAAAAATATTTGTCAAGTCTGAAATCTTTAAAATCGTTGTAAAAACTTTGAAAGCTTTTGTGGATTTTTTTTGTAAACTTATTTAAATCTTTGAAATCATTGTCAAATCTTTGACATTTTAATGAAAACTTTGTAGAATATTTAAAAATTTCTGAAATGTTTTTTAAATCTTTTGTAATCGTTAATAAATGTTCAACAATAGTTCGAAATCAGTGCTAAATCTCTTTAAAAAATCTCTCAAATCCTAAAATCAGGTATACCCTTAAAATGCAAGTGGTAAACCCCTCGAAGCTCTTAAAAATAAAAGATGAATTTCAAATTGGAAGCATACCAACACCAACAATGTGATAAAATGAACTCTTCTATGTTTTCCAACGAACTTCCATAATTCTTGACGCCTTGACGTCCAATTTTTGATTTGTTATTAACTTGGAAATATTTCACACAGGTACCAAAAATTCACAAGAATATTTTACCATTACAAAAATAATTATTATTTTCTGAAGACACAAATTTCTCAAGATGGGACTAGGACGGTTTTTCGAGTTTCACATTTTACGCTGTTCCTCGATTTTTTTCAATCGAGGCATCTACATTATCGACGTTAAAGGTTTATTTCTTATTCCTGTAGTGTTTTACTACAAAACTTTTTTCCAATTATAAACATTTTGATATGTACAAACGTTCCTTAGTGCTTTCTGTATAACTCTCTAAAAGCTGAACACAATATCTCCTTCCGTGTGGACGTAGTGAGAACCAAAAAGATGAAAATCATTCTATACAAAAATTTCATAAACGCACGAGTCACGTGATCTCGACTTTATCGACGTACAAAGTTTCTTTTTTTCTCCGCTAGAAATCGCTAAAAATGCACTAAAAATAATGACAGGTTATGTGTGTACAAGTATGCAGATACTTATTTGCTGATTTGCAACGAATGTGCTAATTTTATTGTTTATAATAATTTTTTAAAATGTTTATGCGATTTAGTCCAAAATTTGTGTCAGTGCTCAATATACGCGAATCAAAAAATCAGAAATGCAGCAAAACAAAAATTTTCTGCAGTGCTACAACTTATTTATAAATCAACTTTCTTTGAGATTATAAACATATTGATGTAAACAAACGTTCTCTTTTGCTTTTTATTCAATCTACCACATTTTAAACGAGATATCTCAATCCGTGTGGACGTATTCAGCACACAAAAAATGAAAATAATTTGGCGTATTTACTTTTTACTCGGATAATTTTTTTCAAAATTTTTACTCAAACTAAATATACAAACGAAATTCATGGTCTCCTTTTCTGAATTTCAAACTTTAAGAGCGATATATTATTGCCTTTGGACATGGTGAACACCAAAAAAAAGGTTCATAACCAAGGAAGGGTTTCGTCACGTGGTCACCGCGGGACGAAAATTTCAGACCGTCTAATATAATGTAATTAGTATCTTTGATGTCAGCATGCGCTGCCACAAGAGCCTCTTCAAAATTATTTGTTCGATGAAACATGCTACTTTATCAGTTTAACGAAATCGAGAAATTGGACGGGAATTAAAAAAATACGGCAATTCTCCTTGATTTTATTAATTACGCGGGAATGCATTCCATTTCCTTACAATTTATGATTATGCAATCGTTTCGCATTGTATGTATTCTTCTATCACAAAAGGGACTTTAAAGCGGGAAAAGGTGTGGAGGGGCTGGATATTTCGTGTGAAGGTCCCTCATTCTATCAGAATGTATTTTTGTGTAAAAGGGATGTTTCTTAAAACAATTATTTGGTTTAGAAGAAATCCCTTTGCACTATTCATTATTATTCTTTTGAAGAAAACGTCACCTAATCTTGCAGCCAAATAATTCTGCTTGAGTACAAAAAAGATAACCTCGTAGTTCAAACAAAAATTAAAGATCTCCCAAAGTATGATTTTTGTAAACCGAACATGAACAAAAAATAAAGCTTGTTACCAGAACTACACTGAGATAAGTGTTTTGTTGATTCTACAAAACACTTTTATCAGTGTACCTTAACATTTGTTAATGTACTGTGGTAACTGTTAGTTCGTGTCAACATCATACTTTTGTTGTCTAAAAAAAGACTCCTAGAAGATTTTGCCGTGGAATTATAAATATACTCTTAAACTCTTCTGTCCTAAACCCTAAACCACTCCAGGTTTCCTTGTTCTAGATCTCCTGAGGATCCTTAATTGAACTTGAATCTGAAGTTATTTCAAACTGTAATGCATATTCTAGTATTTAGAGAATAGGAAAACCCCTAATAAAGTACTATATTGAAGAGAAGGATTGGCCGGGTACTTTTGTGCAGTCGACGCATGATGACGGGTAATGTTGACTCGTGACGTCACTGGTCTCTCTCTTTCGTTTCCCCGCTATTGGTGTCGTCACTCACTATATAATCCGCGGTGAAAGACGAAGAGGGAAGAGGGGATGGTGGGGTTGATGGTCGCACCACGGGCAAACGATGAATGAAGCCAGGGTTTTGGAGCTCTTCCAGCCACGGGGCACGGATGCGGAGCATGGGGGAGGTGAGGGTTTTGTAGTTGTCGTGGTGGGGAAGGTGGTTTTAGGGGCGCGGGGGTCTTTGGGTGAGGCGCAGCCGGAGCTCTCTAGTTCTGACGTCACTGCTCAAGGCCGAAGTGCGATCGTTATGGCTGCTGCTCTTGTTGCCACTGCTGCTTATCTTTTATCTTTTATTTTTCGTCTTTCGTTTGTGTTTTGTGTTCGATAGCCTTTTTCAGCTCAACTCCTCTAAAGACGGAAGATCCTGTACGGTGGATCGTAGTCGTAAGATCAGTTTTTGATCCAGACAATAAATTTTAGATAAAATATTCCCTGGTTATTTGGATTAAGAAAATACTGCATGTCCGTATTTGCACTAACGTTTTTTTATTCATTGATAAATTTTTGTACCGTGATAGCTGAGTTTTTGCCTTCACTGGTAGTTGAAGTTAATAAAATTCACACGTCCGTGTGAATCTACACGATCTCTCTTCTTAATCATGTTGAGGTTTTATAGACCAGGGTCACCCGAACCCTGTGAATTCTGTGTAGCATTCCGTGACCAGAATATAAATCCATTTGAAACCCCCACCCCGGAAGAATTTTTATTGCACTTTTAACCTTTCTGGACATTCATTTTTGTGTTAAAAAATAGATTGCGAATCATAAAATGTAAAACGGCCAAATTGTGGGTAAAATATTTTGGTCGCATAGTACAAAAAATATTGTAAATTCGAAATCTATCGAGGTGGAGAATTCACGGCGAGGATGGTCAAGATTCAAAGCAATTTTTAGCACTTTTAATAAAAATTCCAGCAAAAGTCGATAATTATCTTTTCATTAAGATTTTGTATTGCATATCTATATATACTGTATCTATATACAGATATAGAGGGTAGTATCCAAATCGGAGATACCAACTTCGTTTGGTATGATTTCCGGAATTCTATAGTCAGATTTAAAAAGTAACATAGGTCGGTTGAATGATAATCTAGTTTAAAATAAGCTGCTCAAATGTAAAATTTAATTTAATTATTATTCTTTATGAAAATTAAAGAAAAAAGTGCTTTTTGAAAATTCAACAACCAACTTTCGCCAAAATTTACTGTAATTTCATCATAGCAAATGTCGTAAACGCATTTACAGCCAGTTTCTCTCGTGAAAGTAGTGTGCGTCCTGTCAGAATAGGAGATGCATTGCGAACAACAGGTATCCAATATTAACGTTGTAATGAAAAACTTGAAATTTAAAGCAATTAATATTTGTTTAAATTGTTTTATAGTTAAAAATATTAATTATATTGCCAATTTGAGTTTGTAATTTGTTTAAATGGTCCAAATTGATTCGTTTTTTACTTCGAATATTACTAAGAGCAGGAATTTAGTGCCCTGGCTAAAACTGAATTAATACAATTGCCTTGTTTAAATAAAATGGAAACTCAAATGGGCCAGACGGACATCTTCTTGTATAGTTTGACCAATTTCTCAAAATTTTAGCAAAATATTGACATTTTTCAAATGATGCATAAAGCGGCAGAATATAATACCGTATAATTGGTCGCGTAATAGCGTGTTACAAGGGGGAAAAATAACGCAGGATCAAGAAAATGACCTGATAAATACGGGCAATGCAATATTTTTATTAAGCTAAAAATTGGTTTTGTCCTAATAAAATTGACCTAAATAAAAAAAGATCAAGTTCCTACAATCTAGCACCTTTTTTGAGACAAGAAATATTTTCTTAAATTAAGAAAATATTATTATGGTTAATATTTGTTTTTTATATTGTTAAATATTCGTTCGTAATTTAATATTAATTATTTTGTCGTTTACTTTGAGCCTAAATTCCACCATTTGGTGTTGTTTAACTTTGAGAAATATGAGTTTGGCAGAGTTTTAGTGACGTCAGGACGTCTGACTTTTGGAATGTGTCTACTGAGGATGTATGAGGGTATTGTAATGAAAGTGTTTCAATTTTCGCTCGATGTAGGAGATATAATTAGCTGCTTTCCTTGGACGGATTATTTTATTTATTTTATTTTAACCTATAAAAATCATTTTAGATGATAGGTTGAAAAATAATATACTCGCTTGCAATTTTTATGATTTAAAAGTGAATTTTATACTAATTTTCAATATTAAGATTTTTAAAATTATTATCGCCCTTTAGAAAATTGGATTTATTATAACTGTAGAAATACATTGCTCTAAAATTTTAAATTTACCAAAAAAGGAGTGTTGCATATCTAGAAGATTAAATGCCGCATTTACTTTTCCATAACATGTAAAGTGAATTGTAATTTTTGTATAATGCAACTACTGCGATTTAAAAAAACGTGCATGGAAATGCATTGCTTATATGAAAATGCGCAATGATCTCAAACGAACAAAAAAAAAAACAATAAACAAACAAGCAGATTGCGTTCACAATGCAAATAGATATTCATAAAACATACATGTGAAAATTAATACAATTTTTGGTCAGTATGTTGTTAATTTCCGTGTGCAGAGAAAAATAGATAATTTATCTAGAACAAAATTTGCAATTTAGAGTAATTTTAACATATTCATAAATCTGTTACAGAATAGGAATAACATTGAACTTTAATTTATTTATAGTTGCAAGTATTATGTAATTACGCGAAAATATAACTTTCCCATTCTACAATGTACATTTTACAATGTTGTAGTTTTCTAGGAAAAGAAATTTCGTTCATATTTGAAAAAAATTGATTCCCCAATTCCGCACTAGCGTCTAAAATATAAAAAGGTGATTTTTCTAAAATCAATTAGAAAATGTTGACGTTACATATTAGTACAAAAGAGGTCATGTATTCTTATGAGTCCTATTTCAAACATATCTGTCGAGGGTGTTTTCGAATAGTACAGAAATCCCATGTATATATTATGTAAAATAGAAAATCGAGTTGCACATATAAATAAATTTGGTCCGCGAAGAATTTTTCTGCTTGCATCATCGACGGAAGAGCGATCCATCTTCAAAACGTACGTAGATCGATAGCTCGAACCGGATACCGGGAGAGAGCAGTGTCACGAATGTTATGTGGGAGAAAAGAGGCAAGTCAGTAAAAACTGGTTCGCTTCAAGTTGTTCGAGCAGGATTGCTATTTAATATTACATGAAGTATTCACGACTAACCTTAACGTACTAAAAGTGTACCGATCCGAATATTATGATTAAATTCTTTCCTTTTATTTATTTTATTTTATTACACTCTTTTGAAAAGTTCTCAGGAAAGGAAAAAAATAAAATTGAGTCGAATAAAAGATTTCGTATTCATAAATATTTCATTTTTCATATTTCTTACAAATAAGGGATGCGTCATTGCGGACTCTCGAAAATGAAACATTTAACTTAAATATTTGTTTGAATAAAAAAAAATCAAGGTAAAACTACAGAAAAAGTCGATCACTTTTGATTTGGAATATTAAAATGCCTACATTTGTTCACTTTTGCTGCAGTTTTATCTAATTTTTATATATAAACTAATCATAATTAAGTGAATTTATCTTTCACACATAGGAAAAAATAGCAGACAGGAGTAAACTTGCATTTTGTAAGTTGTATTTGTAAAAATAAAATACTCGATACTTAAATTTTCCCTGGGATTTTCCTTATCAGTAGTGGTTGCGATAAAACTGCAGAAAAAAGTGATCCCCTTCGGCTTTTTTTAAACGCACATATTTTATGTATTTTTTCACGCGGAACACGAATCTGACCGAAAAAGTGTCGCTCTTATCGTATTAAAGATATCGAGCTTTTTTACTCTCGAAAAGGTTAAATATCTTAGATTTGATTAAAACTTACTAAGGTTATCTATTTTTTCACGCTGAACTCGAATCTGATAGAAAATTGTAGCTCTCTTAACATTTTCTACATATCGAGAATTTTTGCTATCGAAAATTATTTATTTATTATTTTCTATTTTTTAAGCTACTTATTTTACGTATTTTTTATTAGGAAGCTTGATTTTTTGGGGCTCTGGAAAAGAAGTTCGGCATGAGTGGGGGGGGGGGCACACGTTCTAGTATTCGATATTTTAAACTCCGGAACTTGAAAAGGTGGGAGAATGATTTTAAGTATTTTTCAATAGAACGCATAATTTTTTGGAGGATTTTTAAAAGTAGGTTCGGTCTACGTTGGGGTAGGGGTCGTGGATCACATCTTTCCTTCCACTCACATCGAACCTCTTTTTCCGGAGCCACCTACAAAACAACGCGTTCTAATGTTGAAAATTTTCCATCAGTGACCTTGGAAATGTGCGAGGGAGGGATGAGTATCACAACTTATATCGAACCACTTTTTCATAAACTTCCCAAAAATATGACGCATCCTAATGTTAAAAATGTTGAGCATTTTCAATCAGCGATCTGAGGGGGGATGTCGCCACATCCCTCCTCCCACTTACGCCAAAATCCTTTTCCAGGGGCCCCAATAAACATCGAGGACCCTTGGAAAGGGCTCGAATTGGGACTAACATTGATTCAGGGATGTTTTTGACTCCCAGACTTCTGTCAAATTATTTTTCACTTGTTTTATGTTCGGCGTAAAAAATGTACAAAATATATGAGTTTTAAAAAAATCGAAGGGGATCATCCTTTTCTGAAGTTTTGCTAAAGCTTTTCTTCCGAATCAAATGTCAAGAATTGAAGTATTGTAAAGTTCCAAGACTACTTTGTTTACAACATTTAAAAATCAATTAATTTTAATGCTGACAAAATAAAAAAATGATTGGTCTTTTAAACAAATTTTTCTGTAAAAAATAGTTAAAGATTGAATGTATAATTATATATATTCTTTATATGCAATATATTTATTATTTTGATTTTGTTCGCGTTGTGTATGGTTACGGAAGTTTCCGTAACTCTAATCCTTTTTCCAGCTTATAATAGACAGTGCCTATTTTGTTTCTATTTAGTGTAATTTCAATATTCACTTTTAATAACACTGTAAAATCTTTTTCCGTACATTATTTTTCCAGGCTGCGACTCTGCTACCATATTTTCTATTTCTTTGCGCCTTACAATCAAATTTCCCAAGTATTATTCATAATCATTTTAACTTAATAAAAAAATTCTTTCCAACTTTGTTTCATTATAGATATCTGAAATAAGAAGATTTACATAATAAGATTTAAATAGAGAATTGAAAAATAAGAGAATTCATTCTTAATAAAGAATGAATACGAGATTCGAATTCTCTTTCTAAATATTAAATGCAAGCTTTTGTATCACTGCTTCTTTCTGTCATATATTTACATCATTTTTCATTAAAATATGTAAACCAAAGCGCAATAACTTGCTATCAGCCCTGACCTAAATGGTCTAATTATAATTTTCCTTCGATTAAAGAACGAAGGAATTAAGCAAACTTCCATTGTAGGTTTATTGCTGGAACGATCGTGAATCTATTACGCAATTGCCAGCAAACGGAAAAATGCAACCTTATGAAAAAAATAGGCTTCCCCTTCTACTTTTAAGAAACCTCAAATATTTTTTGTATACAATAAATAATCACAAAATTGCTACCCTTATTTTATTTCTGGTGTATGATCACTTTTCTTGCTTAATTTGGATATTTATTCCGCCCATGTATGATCTGCTCAAGAATTTAGGGGTTGAGAATGGAATAGAAAGTTGGCGTCGAAAATATTATGTCCCTACTTAATGGGTGGAGATCTCGTATCTTTTTAGTGTATATAAGGGTGACGTTGTCTTCCTATCCTTCCATTGACGGCGCCTTGACGCCGTCCTGCCTCCGTTTTCGACGCCCACACCACAATCCTAGGAATTTCTCTGTCCGCTGAACGCTCGTCTATTATCTCAATACTTATCTATAGACAGTAATCGAATTATATCCCAAGCCACTGTCTTTCACAATTGCCGGATGTGATTCCCCTGGACGGTACTTTACCGCGAATCACTGAGATCACGTGACTCGACGAACGTAGCGTAAAATTGTTTGATTCAAAGAAACGAGGAACTGATTTCTTGAACCCTTCCTTTCTTGGCAACGATTGTTCCGATATTCAGTGTCAAGGTCGTTGCAAAAATGGAAGGAGAATCTGAAATTAAAAGATGAATTTTATTACGATTGTATGGAAATAGGAAGATTTCTTTATTATTTATGCACAATTTCAACTGCTTCCAACCTGCATGAGTTTATTAAGTGAATGTTATCTTCGTTAATTTTTCCATTTATAATACAGGATAAAAGTATGCATTTTGGCGAGACATAAATTAGTACGATATATCTTAATTTTGTAAATCAATATTACTGGTTCCGTAGTAGAATATATGCATATTTGAGAAACTCCTTTCAAAAATCCATTCTTTAATTCCGTTCCATATCTTTTGTTCCTATGCCCTGAATAATTCTTGCAGGCGAAGTTACGGGGGAACGAAATAAATGGCACTTTGCCAATCGGCCAATATAATTATGTAAGCTAAAGTTAAAAAATTTGCACTTTACTCGCCGCTTGACTTTTGTAATACTCTAGAATATATCTTTGAAAAATGTATAAAATAAATAGATACGTATGATACCATTGCACCTACCGTCATTATTCAGGTCAATAATTATGTTCATAAATTATTCTTTTTAAATATTTTCTAAGATGTATAATAGTTTAAATAGATTTAATGCTGTCACGATGATTTATTTTGATAATAAGAGACATCATTATCTTTATTAATTTTGAATAAAGTTCCGAAAAGTACTTAACTCTCATTTATTTTAAACTTTGTATACCGATGTATTTTGACTTGCGTTATTTACGTGACCAGTCACAGGGAGATTGTTTTGAAGACTGCAATAAAATTGCTATTTAAGACTTTTTCCTCTGAGACCAATATTTATCTAAATGTAGTGAAAAAAAATATATCATGGTTGTTTGGTCTTTTGACCTTCAAAATTGAATTTCCGGGTATTTCCAGTATTATTTTTATAATCAGCAAATAAAAATGTGTAATTATTACTCATTTCAAGTCAATAGGGGTAAGTACTTTTAGATGAAGTTTAGAAAAGTACTTTCCTTCTGCAAATATTTTTAAAAAATTTCCTCTTAAACACAAACATATCGAAATATAGTGAAGAAATAACAAAAAAACTGGTTTGTTGTTTTTACCTTAGAAATCAAATTTGCAGGTATTTTCACTATCATTTTCGTAATCAGTGAGTCAGAATACGTGGATACACGGAAAAAATGATATAGCTGAGAGAACAATATTTGTATTCTCAGAACTAGAAAGTATAGTTCTTGCACCAACACTAACGTATGGTCCTCACAACTGTACCAAGATATGCGTAGCAGCTATACTAGTTACTCCTAAACGTCATATTGCTTCACGAAGGATACAAGTTCGTTGACGTGACAATACGTGATGTGGCAATTCTTTCGAAAGTTATGGTGCTACAAACTAAAAATCTACGCACACACACACACACAAATTCGCCAAACGCTGTCTTTCTGATTCAGAAGGTCTCAAAACATGGAGATTTAAAAAATATTAGTATTGGTCCCGCGATAAATCAGTATCGTTGCCTCACCGATACCGCATGGGGCGAGATTTAGTGCGCTGAACTAAAATTCTGTACAGTTTGGGCGGCAATACTGCTTTTCCGTGTATATCTTGTTTCGTATCAATCGGAGTTAAGTACTTTTCGAAACTGCACCCTTTATTTGGATTACAAATTATAACTTGCAAAATTTTCAACTACAAGAAATAAACATACTAAAACCTAGTATCTGGGTACATGAAGATTATAAAATTAATCATTATTTTTGGTGCCAGACGCAAAACATTTACATAAACGATATTATCAGTATAAAACAGCCCAAAGACTTTTTTGAGATGATAAGTATCAGAGGTGAAATTTGAGAGATCAGAGGTCAAATATGAGAACATAAGTCAAAGGTTAAGAGTAAAAAGAGTTGAAGATCAGGCATTAAAGTTGGAAGCTCTAATACACAGAAAAAAGTAAATTGAATAAATTACAATGTGAAACTGTATGCTTGTAATTTCTACTTCCAAATTGTAAAAATAACAGTTTTTCGCAACATTATTTACAATTTAAACTTTAATGGAGGTTTATTCATGTTGAAAATGCAAACATTATGTTTTCGAATTGTGATGAAAAGGAATACTGATACATATTACGATATTATAGACATTACTTTGCGAAACAGTAAATTTCAGTTAATTCGATATGCAAAATTACCTTTTTATGAGAAGGAACTGAAATTGCACATTTCACAGCGTCAAATTACATGCTCTATATTGTCCCTTTATGTCAGGTGTTGTTTGAGAACGTAAAGTTAAAATTTGAAAACAGTAATGTTAGATACTGAGCTATAAAAAGTGCTTTGCCATTTCAAATCATAAGATCTTAAGATTTTAAAACTGAAATATCATAAGGCAAATGGTTGGATGTAAACCTTACAGATTCAAATTGAAAAAGCTTAACTTTTCTCCATTATTAAGTACTGAGAAATATTGATTACTTTTCAGTTATTATTTCTTTTTTTTATTTAAATAACTTTTTATTGTTTAAACGTAATTTTTGACTAGAATAAGGCAGAAAAATGTTGCTTTTTTTTGGTACAGATTTGTGATCAAATTCTACAGAAATTGGATATATCTGGTATTTTTACCACTTATCCATAATTGTTTGAACCATTTTTATTTTTTTAAACATTTTTTTTACAAAATATAAAAAACGTACACCTTCTTCGAGTAACGAGTAAGCTGAACTAATTAATTGAAATGGAAGCTGAACACGATAGATTTACTTTATTGTTAAATGTTTAAATAATTTTTCATTGTTGAAATGTTGACACTTTTCTTTACTTGCTCATTGTTTTTAAAGTTATTTTTATTTGTGCAAATGTTTTTTTTTACAAAACATAGGAAATTTTTACTTATTTTGAATCACATAAACTAAAGTTTATTCTTCGTTTTAATTTTTATTTTAAATTAAATAGGTCAAGTTATTCAAAGTAGGTGTATACTGCCCTATGCAACGGAAAAACATAGTTAAGCGATATTTTTTCGAAAAATGGGGTTTTCATATCAGTGCAGTGTGAGAGTAAGCTGCGTCTAACTATCATGGTTAACATTTTATTTTTAATTGTTTATAATGAAAAATGAATGTTTAAAATTTAGAAAACTGAGCAAATTGACAAAATGTAATATAAAAATGTATTGAGAGTACTTTGCAGTGCCTGAAATTTGTAAAAGAAAGCGAATGCCTTCATCAAATTTAACCAGAATACAGTGTTAAATATGCCCGTACTATAAATTCTGGGTAAAAGTATCAGAAGTTTTTGGTTGGCAATTTTCTGGTTAATTTTACCGAAAATTCGGGTAAATTTAACCAAAGTTTCTGGTAGGGTGAACCAGAAATCTTCACTAGACTGTTTTATGGTACCTTAAGAATACAACGATCTGGACAACATAACCAGATATTCTGGTAAGCTCAACCAGATATTCTGGTAGACATCGATTTTGGACTATTGAATTTCGATACTGATCTACTTTCATGGACCTCATCTAAAATTACATTAATCACATGATACATTTTCCCAAATAAAATAATTTTAAAAAAGTGTTCGGCAACAGAGTGCAGAATTTATGTTCACCTCTATAAAATATAGTCTTTCCATATTCTATATGTGGATATATGTATGTATTAATAAATGGCGATGGATACAACACTCCAAGAAAAAGTAGCATATTTTTGATGCTTTCTGTTTTTCAAACTATTCGTCAAGACTTTTTTTGTGATTTTACATTAAATGCATGTAGATCACTTGACCATTTCCAAAATTCTCGAACATTTACCATGTTTATTTACTGTCTACAACTTTAATATTTTCGAGAATATTTTTCAAAGACACCCAATAAATATGGGCTTGGTTTGGAAGTATTCCTGTAGCACTGATGTTTAGACAGATAAGGTGCAAAGTTTTTTTTTACAATACAACTAAATTCATGGTTAACTATAATTATTTATAGTTATATAAATGCAAATTCAGTTTAAAAAGCGCGGTTGTTCGAGAATTGGACACTTACGCTAACGTCAACAAAATTATTAAAACAAATGAAAGTTGTTAAAACATGTAAGTGAGTAATGAATAATGAAATGTGTGGACAATTTTCCAAAAAAAACTGCACTTTTCGGCATTATTCAAGTCAAAAATTACATTTTAACAGTGAACTGATATTTAAATAAATCACAATAAAGTGAATGGACTATGTAAATATTTGATTTTAACTAATCAGTTTGTGTTACACACAGGAAGTGTGCATTTTTCATATTTGATCGAGAAGAAAATGTTTAAATAAAGGGAAGTGGCCTAAACAATTCTTAATATGTGTGTAAAAATAATAGAATTCTGTCAAATTTACTGATAAATTCACAAGAACTACATTGTTCTGCCTTATTTAAAACACCCTTTTACCATATTACCACCCTCGCAAATATAATGTCTTCAATACAAAATATTTTACTTAATTTTCATCAGAAAATATTTTGTTTTATAAGAGAATCATTTAAAAGTTCAGTCAGAAATAAAGATTTTTCTAAGCTCTTCATTTTTATAAAATGTGTAAAATCAAAAAATATAAGGATTTTGTCTACGGAATTTTGAAAATTACCGTGAATTAGTAATTTTATTCGATACTGATTCAAATCTAGAGTTTATGGCGGAGGAAAAATGCTAGAATTAATTTAATTATTTGAGCTAGTAGGTAAATGAAAACAATACTTTCAGTTATATTTGCATATTATGAAAAGAAAAAAATATTTTTTTATGATAGAAATAGAACAGTATGTTTCTTTCGTTGAAGTTGAAGAAATTTGCGGTTTGACATATTCTTGTTTTTAAAAAAAGTATGCTTTTAACTTAATCCAAAAACTATTTTGACAGATTTTTAAATATTTTTTCTTTATTTTTTTCTGACGTAAAACCCAAAGTATACTCGTGTGAATGCCCCCCTTGCTAAGATCGGGTGGCAAATTCACACTCGTCAAAATAATCGTCTTTAAGCCCTTGATATACAACGTACTATTTTGAGTTTTTGGTATAACTTTTTAGGGTTTGGGAAAATGTGATTGGAATGTATAGCACTGTATTCTCGTCTTTTTTTACATGAAATTATTTAAATTGGTCTAGTAGAATATTAACAACATTAATTAATTAATTTTCAATTATTCAAATAAATGGAAGTTGTTAAAATAATTTTGTTTCTTCGAAAATTCGTCTTTATCCCCAAAATATATAACTATTGGCCTATTGGAATATTTATTAATATTGGTTAATTAATGTTTAATTATTTAAATAAATAGAATTTGTTTAAATAATTTTTGTTTTAAAATTAATATTTTTTAAATAAAAAATTATTACAACTTCCTTAGCGGAAATTCTTATCAACTCTGGTTAATTAATTTATCATTTTTTAAACAAATTCCATTTGTTAAAATTTTTTTTAGATTTTTTTTAACGAAAGTTTTACTATTAGTCTAGTGGTATATTTATCAATATTGGTTAATTATCTTTTAATTATGTTAACAAACTCCATCAGTTTAAAAAGTTTTTTTTCTTCTAAAAGTTCGTCTAACTGGTAGTTTATTGTCGGTAATAACAAATTTATTTTTAAATCTTTTCCAATTGTAGAAGCAATAAATTATTATTTATTTTCAACAACCTTTAATTTGTTTAAACAATAATTTGTCCAAAAAATGTATCAATTTTTCTGGCAAATTCAAATAAATTTTTCAGACAAATGGATATTGCTTAGATAATTAGACATTATTAAACAATGTTATGAAATATTCCAGTAGATCAACAGTAATAATTGTTATTAAAAAAATTTGAAACACATCCCGAAAAGGGCCCCCTGGCAACCCAATTTTGCGCGCTCCTCCCTCCGCATACTTTTTTTTTGCTCTAACAAGCATAAATTGTGCATGTTTAGAAAAAAATTTTCCTAATTTTTCCTTTGCAAAAAAAGGAATATTGTACGACTAAAAGCTGCATATACAAGAAGTTGCATTTATAAAAGACACTTTTACATAAAGTATGAGCAGTTATGAAAAACAATTCTTGCAACAGTTTTTACAGCAGGAGCGCCTACACAAAAGCAGAAGAAGGTATACAATTCGCTGTACTCTTTTCCATGACAGAAAATCGTAAAATCTTCGAGAAGTTTTTACGAGAATTATTTTCGTCGAGAAACGTCGGTTTAATTTGTGGGTCATTAAAAAGTATGATTGACTCTGGGAGTTTTTCAGCGAAAACATACTTTGCCTTTACGCTTCCGATGTAAGAAGTATCGCTTTTGCACGAATTTCGCCAGTTTTCAACGAACTGAATCAACTTAACCAGTCGAGTAAGTACTTCTCAGTTGCAACTTTTATGACTCTTAAATATCGATATGTTATATGATTGACGTCAGGCGGCCATTACAATGTTCCCCGTTGCCTGCCATTGATATCTCGGTCAAACATAGGTCGAGGGACCAATCGACAGTGGTTTTATTTGATCTACAAATTACTATCGGAATAATTCGAATCGACTCAATATGTCTTAAGCACGCGAAAATGTAATTCTATCAAATTGACTACCCTTTCATATTTCGTACTATTTGAAAACATGTGTAATATAATCTTGGAAAACGAATATTGTATATTTCATTTTTTCTCGTTTCCTTTACATGAATTTTACAATATTAATTGATAGTAATTCATGCTCAAAAAAATATTGGTATTTTCTTCCACTAAAATATAACTAATATATTGAAAACTACTTTGCAAAAAATGGTGAATAAGTATCCCAGTAACCAAATGACCGAATCCATTTTAAATCAGGCAGGTTGTACATTTTAAGCCGCAGAATCTCTCGGAGGCGAAATATGATGTTTTTTTAGAGAAAACTAGGCGAAACATATTTTTTCGAATTATGAAGAAAAAACATTTTCAACGAAGTTACGCTTACTTTAATTTTTTTGTATATTTCTGCTACCATAGCTAAGGCATTTTTTATTTTCTTCCATACAACAAATAAGAAAAAATGTTGCAAAGGCTTACACGTTTGAGATAGTCGTACGATAAATTCTTTCCGTCTATGCATTGTTTTTTTAAGAAAAATTCAAAAATTAAATTCTTAGACAAATATCTAGCTTTAAAAATAGATTAGCCCGAATAAATCTGTTATAAAATATTTTTCTTATAAGCAGAAGCTGTACACAAATATAGGGAAAATCAAAGAAGGTGGGGTTTTTCTATAAATTGCTTTTTTTCAAATATTGAAAACACGAAGAAAATCTTTTCTGCAAACCCCACCTTTTTTATTATGCTAAATATTTTTAAAAAGTTTCTGCTAATACAGGAAAGGAATTCTACCAGCTTTATGTGAGAAAAATTTTTTCAGGCCAGGAGAACTTTTTTCTCTAAAAGTACTCTTTTTGAAGTTTTTTTCGTTAACGATACAAGGTATCACATATAAGCAACAGGTATTTTTCACAGAACTTTTTTAGATATGTGAACTTGTATGTTACAATTTGTTTGTATCTGTCGTTGTTTGAGAGAAAAATATAGACATTTCTTTTTGAACTCGGGAAAATACGTATCGCCTAATCTTGACAAAAAATTCTAATTTTTAAAAAAATATGATATTATATTATTATTCTTATCGAAAACAGTCGACATGAAAAATTCGGAAGAATTTTTGAACTTAGAAAACATGTTTAATTTTTCAATTCTTAAAAAAGGATTTAATTGTCCTAACTTTAAAAACTGTTAACGCATCTCTGTTCTAGCTTAAAGTGATAACTGATATTTTGTTTAAATCACGGTTTATTCTGAGAGGATGTATCAACTTTAACACATTCATTTAATTAAGATTTCAGCAAACATATTATTATATTATTATTCTTATCGAAAACAGTCGACATGAAAAATTCGGAAGAATTTTTGAACTTAGAAAACATGTTTAATTTTTCAATTCTTAAAAAAGGATTTAATTGTCCTAACTTTAAAAACTGTTAACGCATCTCTGTTCTAGCTTAAAGTGATAACTGATATTTTGTTTAACTCACGGTTTATTCTGAGAGGATGTATCAACTTTAACACATTCATTTAATTAAGATTTCAGCAAACAATTTGTCCACTCCTCTCTACCTTGTTATATTATTTTGTTATTTATATAAAAATTATTACAATCTAAAAAAGGTTATATAAAATTGATCGAACCCTGCCCCGGCCCCATTTGTAACCGGATCACAACATCATATTACATGAAATTATGCAGTTTTAGGTTTTTTTGGAAATGTTCAAAATTGCTACGATTTCAATTTAAAATGGCAATATCTTAAGCGACTCTAATTTAAAACTTTTCAATTCTCATAATTTTAAATTCGACACCTACAATTTAAAACATTTTTAAAGGAACTCGTTTTTAAAAACGACTATTATTAATCTGTCCCAGTGCTTGTGGGAAATTTCTTCTATTTTCATGAACTATAAAATAAAATAAATTCTAAAATTGAACAACCGTGTCGTAGAAGGGAATGTAAAATATTTTTCGATGTGCGTGGTGGCCCTGAACGTTGCTCATACCAAAGTGGCTAGCTGCCTCCTCCCCCCACTTGCAAAATAGTTTATATCCCATTCTATCATGCAGTGGTTCAATTGTTTAAATTTGAATGCTTGATTTTACAAATTTTAATTTTTGAGCCCCTTAATTTTTAATAATTCAATTTAGAAAGATACAAAGACAAATCTACTGGTTTAAATGCTTAATTTAGAATTTTTTGTTTTTTTAACGCTGGTAAATAATGGGATTATTTTTAACGAAAATAATTCTTCTTTTTATATTTTTAACAAAAACTTATAAATACGTTATATTGGAGCAGTGACTTAGCTTAATTACAAGTTTCACAATATTATCTTCTTTTTCTTTATTCTGAGGGGTCATTTTGGTGACTAGCCCTGAAAAAACCACTATTTTTGTAAATTTTTTATGAGATTATTAAATAAGATATTGATGTAGGATTAGTTAGGCTTAATGAATGCACTCTTGAAATACAACAAAAAAAGATTTTTTATACATTTTATACCTTTCTTATAAACATAAACGTCAAACGCGACGCTTCGAGAAGTAGGTAGGTCCCGGCTTGTTAAAAAAATTTCGGAAATAGGCCATCGAAAAAAGCAAAATCAAAAAGTTTAAATTAAGAATGACAATGAATATGTTTTCTATAAAATTTGGATTTTTACTTTATTTATTTTTTTTACGAAAAACGGGTGAAAAACCACGATTTTTTGTTTGTTTTTGTTTTCTTGTTGCCCTTTTGTTATTTTTCAATTTTTTAAACTAATCCTAAATTATTAAAATTTTTCTGCATAAGATAGCCCAGTTTCGAGATTTTTTCAACAAGTCGGACCTACCTAATTTTCGATGTTTGCGTTTGACTGATCTGTTTGTGTATACAAAGTGTATAAAATTAATAAAAATGTGTTTTAAATATTTTTCAAAATTGTATTTACTCAGCCTAACAAATTTTACATGAATATATTTTTCAATGATCTCATATAAAATTTACAAAAATAGCGTTTTTTCAGGAGTAGTTACGAGAATGACCCCTTAAGCCTTATTGTTGTTTCAATAAAGCTGAAAATTTTATATGTTCGTGTTTATTTCATTAAAATGTTCTATTTCTCACGTTTTACCTTTCTATAGTCTTCTTTTAATTAATACAAACTAAATAAATAATAAATGAATTTATATTGTATAATAGGAACATGAAATTAATATAAAATTCAAAATTGAATAATTTTAGGAAATAAACATTTTTTGTTAAATGTGAGCATTGACTAAATTATTCATTTATGCCTATGCCTAATAAATCAAGTGTTTTATCCTCCAAATCAATGAGATTAGTAGAAGGGAAGAAGAACATTTATATCCATTTAGAGCTACCAGGTACATAACGTAAATCTTCAATCCTTTTTTATATCTTTTTTTATCACATATGTACGATTATTCTATTCATAATCGAAAGCCCTTATAAATCTGAGTACATATATCAAAATAGGAAACGTTGACGAAACGACTACCATGAGCTCAGTGTTGATCGATACCATCCAGCGCTATCGACGCCGTATTGGGTTCTCTCAGCCGATCTCTTGGCGCCTCTTCTGAAATCGCCAAAATCCGTCTGTTTGCGCATCGCCGCATCCCATTTCGCGCACACCTTTCTGCCAGCACAAATGGAATTTCAGAGCGCAGCGAATGAATATCATCCTAAACTCAACACACCTGTCAGTTAATCATCATATTACTTGTGAATCAGATAGGAGACACTGCACCTAAGTTCCATTTCTGGTTGAAATTAAGTGACTTACTTAATTTAATACAAAAATAAAATTCATCTATATTTTAAATTCATCATATTGCATTACTGTTTACGCAAAATTACAAAATTTGCACGCAGGGCGGGCACATTCTCATGGCGCGCGGCTAACTTCGCTCGCAAGTCTGAGCGCGCCTAAGACGCGCGAGTGTTGGTTATTGCGCTTCGTGATCAATAATATCTTTTACCTCGCATTACGCGCTCGATCTTTGTATATTCCCCACATTTGTGCACAAACCTTTTAAAGTTAATAAAGGTCATTGTATCGACAACTGTAATTTGGTGATTGTGAATTCTCTTTCGTTAAAGCTCCTTCGGATTTAGCGAACACATTCTTCTCAAGTAGTTGGATTTGCGCTCTCGATTTGGTCCAAAGTGCGAACTTTTCTAAATTAAGTTCAACTGTATAATATCTAATGAATATTATGCCATTTATTTATGTACCTCGGTCTGGGACTGCTTATTCAGATATTGCAAAATAATGTACGATATAACTTTTATCGTTTTTCTGAAGAGTTAATTTTTTGTTTGTTTTTTTTTAATGCATTTTTATAACAAGAGCTTGAGATAAATTTGTAGATCTTTTTTTGGCTGAAACAACCTTTGTCTTTTCATTATTTTTCGTCTGATGTGCCGTTTTTCAAAAATTTAATTTTTTAATTTTTAATATTATTTTGTACGATTGAAAGAAAATGTACTCTTCCTTTCTAAAAATTATAAAAGAAGAATTTGTAGATCCTTTATAGTTGAAGAACTTTTGTCTATTAATTTTTTTGGCGTGCATTGCGTCTTTTTCAAAAATTTAACTTTTTCATCTTTAATGTTATTTTTTACGATTAAAACAAAAACTGCGCATCCTATCAAAAAATTATTGATTGCAAATTTGTTGCTCTTTTTTTGAAAGAGCTATTAGCTATTGTTAGCAATTCATTTTTTCCATAACTTTTTTTGTGTGTTCAAAAATGTAATTTTTTTATTTTCAATGTTGTTTTTTACGAATAAAATAAAAACTTTACGTCCTATTAAAAAGTGACTGATGACATATTTTTATATATTTTTGGGTGCAAAATTATAGTTGAATCATAATTTTTTATATTTTGAAAAGCAGGACCTCAAAATGAAATTTTTGGTTTTTGAATATTTTATGTGCTCTCAAAGCAACATTTTTATTTTTTGACATTCTTTCATATCATGACTATTTGGCTTAACGAATTTGACCCTCAATTTAAGACACTACAATAGTGCACAAAAGGCCAATCCAATCTGTTAATTGTTTCGAAAGTTATCTTCCTACAGACAAAAATGTAAAGGCATACATACACACAGAACACACACACACGGCACACACACGCAGCAACCCACGTATGCAGGCACATATTCGCAAAAACTTGTTTTTCGGATTCAAAAGGTCTCAAAACGTGGAAATTTTACGAAAACGGGTGGTGTCAAATTTCACACAAATTTAATACATTTTCTGATGAGAATGTAAAATTGTTATACCTAAGATTATTTCTGAGTCATATTTAAAATGACCGCATATTTTCCTCTCAGACGGAGTTGCAAAATCATGCCGAATTTTATGATTTTTTTTTATCTTGTAAAACTCAACATTTTATATGTTTCGTCTTCGTATTCAAAAGTTATTTTTAATAAAGGACAGTAGGTAGTATCCATAAAGAAAATTCATCTGAAATTGTGCGCCACCATGCCTTGTTCGTACAAATTTTTATATATTATTATTCGTGCAGTTTTATTCTTCACCTGAAAACGACGAATCAGCTGTATTTTTCACATTTTTCCAAATCGAAAAATATTTATATTGATTAGGTTTATTTATTAGCTAAATCTTGGTCCTCATTAGAAAATAAATTTACATTTTGACTTATTTTCTCATCTTCAAAATTTCGGTTGTACCCACTATGTGTCTTGCTTTTACGCATCTTAATTTACCAATGCTTGGCTAATTTTCATTTTCACATCAAAGTTTGCCTTCCTAAAGCCAATTTTGAACTCCACGCGACAAGCACGTAGGTACTAAATCCACGTCCTCCTTAACTCTCCTCAAGTCAAAGTTTAATTGCGAAAATAGTTGTTAATGTTTAGAGCAAGCTTAATAAACAAATTTACAATTTTCATAATCATAGAGTTCCTTTTTTCTAACAGAATTGAGACAATTATATATTTTATTAATAATTTTATAAAGAAATTCGTTGTTTTGTTTTGGATCTTAGGGGCCATACATCAATTACGTAACACAATTTCCCGCGATGTTTTAGCCTATGCTCCATATAATGTATAAGCCTGTATTTCTTCGCTATCGTGTTACACTAGGGTAAAATCCCCACCCCCTTCAATTTTTTAAAGTAATTTTATATAATGTATGGATGAACCCTTGTCAATTCTGCTTTAGTCAAGGAGATAAAAATAAGTTTTCTTGTTTACCACACTTAATTGAAATTTGATCCAAAATTGTCCAGTTTACTTATTTTTGCAATGCGTGCTCATATTTTTTAATATTCTGATACAAGTTGCAAGTTTTTTTGGAACATTTATTGATAATACAAGTATTTTGTAAAAGTAATTTTTATTTCCAATCTCATGATTAAATTTAGAAATTCTTTTGTTTCGAGACCCAAGTGTAAAAAAGTACTTACTTTTTATCGCCTTTTGTGTGTTTTTAATGTATATTCCCATGGATATAACATTTTAACATTCAATTTGGCCTTTGCAGAACGCTTTTACTTTTCAAAACGAGTTGTTATTCCCATAGGAATAGCACATATAAACTTAATCCTTCATGCTCAATTCTTATCTCAACTTAACTCTATACCCTCCGATCCGTCTGTTTTTATCTTTTTCGGAGGCATACTACAAGAACATACGGATATGCAATTTTACTTATAAATACATCTCTTCTTTCACGTAGGTTCATATTAAAGGTTTGCATCCTGCATTAATTCTTAGAGTTTGCATGAAGTATGGGATTGTCTCATTTCCCATAAAGTATTATAGTTTGACAAGTGAATGATTGATTATGCCCATCCCCTCGGAATCTCACCAAGAAAGATCATTTGTTTACATAAGAAGAGCAAATCCTTAAATATGTGTTTTATTTATCCTTGGGATGCAGTGAATAACTAATTTATAGTTACATCTCATTTCAACGTTTCCATTACAAGATTTAAATTCACCCTTTTTATAAAGACCTTACACACCTATTTACCTTCACTTGGGGACCCTACCTTCTCATATCCAATTTGGCCTTCCCAAAGCCAATTTACTTCCCAAAGCCAATTTTGCTTTCCATGCGAAAAGCACATACAAACTAACCCCGTCATCCTCAACTCAACACGTCCCTTCAACCCATCCGTCTGCTCTTACTCTCGTCGGAATCTTACCAAGAGGCTTGTTCTAGAGGAAAAATCCTCGAGAACCCCCAAGCAACCTAGCGTAGCGCCTGAACGTCTCTCACACGAGCTGCTAGTTTTATGAATGTAGCCGTAGCACACGTAGTTAGGTAACCACAACACGATCCGTGCGGGAGAGTATCTCGACGCTGGGTGCTGCGGGGGTGGGTTCGGGTGAAGCAGAGGTCGAAGGGATGGTTTTACTGCCACCACCTGAGTGGGGGTTGAATGTAGGGGGATGTGCGCCGTATTAAAATGGTGCTTTGTGCCGCGCAGCGTGGGAGTTAGTTCTGGTGAGGGCGCCAGCCGGCTCACTCGCTTAACTAACCCACCGCCCCAACCCTCCTGCCCCCGTCATCACGAGCCAAAGAAGCAACCTCCACGGTCGCCACCTCCTCTCGGCGCTGATTCCGCCGCCTCTATACGGCTCCAGCCGCTTTAGCCCAGCTGCACACTCCTAGAAGCTAATCGTCATCCGTAACCGGTAGACACACGGCAAGACAACACGAAGAGATCAGTCGGTGGTGATACGGTCACGCAGATTTTCCTTACAATGCTGAACTAAAGTGTTTTAATTTCCTCATCTCTTTAATTTTTATTCCGGTCACAATATCTCCGGTTAATTCTCTCCGTTCATATTGTTTTGTTTTCTTTCCTACTGGATCCGGTCAATTTCTCCCGTGGACCACACTATCTTCGATCACTTTTTCTGAAGAGAAGACTCATCATGATTCTGCTCAGTCCAGCTATGGGACTTCTACCGCCGACGTCGCCGCCGCTTCCGTCGTTGATTGCCGAAAGGGTGTGAGCACACACGACGTCAGCACAGCACATTTTTGCACGCACACCTGTCTCCCACACCTTCTGCCTCTCTATTCTACCTCTCTCTCTTTCTCTCTCTCTTTTCTCTTTCTCTCTCTTCAAGTTGCCCTTGCCAAAAATCATCCGTGACTCCTTTCTAACAGACTCGTTCAAGATATCGTTGTAGCGCCGAAGATTCGTACAGTGCGCCAAGTTTTGCACCTACTTACTGTGAAATCGCTTCGCGAGTTTGTGTTTTCAAGTGCGAAGTGAAGAGTGCCTGAGAAGTAATCCAAAGTGAGAGAGAAAGCGAGAGAGAAAGAGAGGGAGAGAGAGAGCACGAGAGAAAGGAGAGAGTGTTGTTACTATAATTTTAATTAAAAAGAATATTACGGTTCTGATGAAAGGGTTGGTCCATGGTTTAATAGTATCGTGGAGGCGGATAAAAGAAGGGTGCGAGTGAAAAGCAGAGAGAAAGGAGAATAAGACGAAGGAGAAGACGGGGAAGAAAAGAAGACGGCGGAGGTGGAGGAGGAGGAGGTGGACGGAAAAATCAGGCACTGCAAGTCCAGAAGCAAGTATTCCCATAACGGCACCGAAAACCTGCACTCTTGTTAACGTAACTGCATTCGCGTCATCGATACTGTTTGTTAAATTGCCGACGCGACTGACTGTTACACATTTTTTGCGACCGACTATTTTTTACGTACCTTTTGGAGCACCTGTTGATACTCTACTATATATTACGAACCACTCTATAAACCAAAGTCACTCGAAAGCACCTGATCCAGAAAGAATTTGCACGTTTGTGCTCCTCTTGTTGTTATCGTTGTCATCGTTGTTCCCGAAGGTTCTTATAGGCCTTAATCAAGCTTGAAAAACTTAAGATATTTCGTGTTGGGAGTTTTTTCTTTTGTACGGGTTTATCGAAGGTGACGCACGAGCCGGGTTAATTAAGGGTTACATATAAGCACATTTCGCGATACGAAAAAAAGAAAATCTAAGCCTTAGAACACAAGCGCACAGTTTTATATTTCTTAAAGCACGCCTTTTTGCACGAAAAAAACTAGCAAGTATATTCAGTAAATTCATACAAACATACCTACCACATTCCGCCCAATCGGATGCCTATTTAAGATCCGCGTATTTTTCGGAACATTTGTTGGCACGGTAATCGTTTTACAAGGAAGAATTAGGATTATAAACTGTTGTTGTGAAACTTCTCAAAATGATAAGGACGCGAAGAGTGAGAGTGAGAGGGATTAAAAGTGTGAGATGGTTTGCTCGAGGGATAAGGTGTCACATTAATGAGAACTATCCTCAGTGATATATGCATAAATATATATACATATATACACACATATATATATTTATATATATTTATTAACATGTTAAGCCTAATGATATTGAACTTGAAAATGTTGAGCCTGTTATGCAATCTTAGCGAACATTTGTATGTGGCACTGATTAAGTTAAGTGTTTGCACAGAGCACCTGAGCACCTGAGTATTTGTGCACGTTTGGTCATCCGGCACCGGCACTAGAGCACCTTCGAGTTGTTGTAGCTTGCACCTCACGTTGTAATCGAACCACCTGATTTCAGGACAGCACTCTGCACTTCTGCCTCGAAAGAGAAGGACGTGCGTTACCGTGGGGAGAACGCTGAAAGGGCCTAACGCTTCGTCAGACAACGTCGCAGTCAACCAAATCAAAAGAAGCTAACGATACCCACAAGAAGATAAGGAAACTTTTTCACATTCAAGAAAACATTAGGGAAATCCTTAAATATTTTTTTCACCATCCTCTAGTCACCTTCCTTTCTTCCTTCCTTCCTTGTACTCGTCAATTGTGTATTAAGTTATTCAATACTTCGGCCTAACGCAATCGACTTCATAGACTGATCAGCACCCAAAAGACAAAAAGGAAAATACAAAATATAAAAGTAGAGAAGAGGATCTGTAAGTGCATTTCGTAAAATGACGAATCGAATGCTCTGGCTCCTTAGCTACGTGGGACTGAGTCTGGCTTTCGCCTTGGGTAATCGGCCAGTGAGCGTAGTGCAGGATCAAAAGAGAAATCAAAATCACGAAAAGATGGTAGGGCTGGTGGGTAATTTGGACTCTATGGATGGAAATGCCCTTCACTTCAGGGCGTATCAGTACGACGATTCCCTGAGGAATGCCATTCGCGATTGGTTTGTTTACGATGGCCAGTCGGAAAATAATCCGCGATCCTCGAAAAGTGTCTCGAGTAATGAGGAGTTCACGGAGTCGGCAAGAAATGAGAACGAGTTATTAGATGATTTGTTCTCAACCGTTCTGAAAAATGTGCATCGGAATCATGATGCAAAAAGGGAAACAGTGCCATTTGTGTATGAGGAGGCGCCGTTTTTTGGCCATCACCGCACCAGAAAACGACCGGATTTCAAGGATAGAAGAGGACCTGGGTCGGAGATCTACGATTATGTAGAGGCTCCTCTTATCACAAATCGGTTCATTCTGGAGAATCGCTTTGATGGACGGTCAGCCGTCGCGAAATCGTCATTTAATCCGTCTGAGGATTTGACGGATTTGAGCAGAAAAGTTGAGGGAAAAACAGCTGGGTCGACTTCGAGTTCGATGAACTTGGAGGTGGATAAGTCCCTGGGAAAGAGGAACATGGCTACCTCTGGACATCGGGAGGCGCCGGGTGCACCGCCGCAGCCACAGCAGCAACTCCCTTTGCTACCTGGAGGCGCGAGCATTGCTTCGCAATTTATGCTCAGATCGGCCAGAGGGAATAGGCAGTACGACGTACCGCAGATCGGTGAGTCCAAGTTGATATTTTATTAGTTTTATGTACACAATAACTCGAAATAAACTCCGCTGCCATCACAAATTTTTAACTGACGAATTAGATTAGCTGGCTAGGAATGAGAGAACAAAGTGATATCTTTTCACATATGCTTCATGTTCTCAACGTTAAAAAAATAATACATCTTTTGGTAATGATGAATCGTATTATCTTAATATGTACAGAAATTTACGTCAAATATCACATATTACATGTAGAATAGTTTTCGATTACTTTATAGGAAAATGCAGATAGAGAATAGAGTTCTTTTACCATTTTTAAAATTAATAATATCTTTTAAATTATTCATTTTTATTGAAGTTTGTAAGATTCATTTTAAAGAGAATTTCCTGCACTATTTACTGAAATAACGTATAGGGAGTCATTATTTCTCAGATAGTACATTGATTGTCCTATGTTCTAATAATTCAGCCTTGACAGCCACGCTGGCGCGGGTTTGATTCCCAAAGCAGGAAGTGAGGCAAAACATGCTTTCAGAAAGCTTAGCTTCTGTCCCTTAGCATAATACCCCATAGATTAGCCAAATCTAATCGTTCTAATATATACCGTTTTTCTCCTTTTCTCTTAAAATATACGATATTTTATACTGAAATATTTTGAATTACGCAGGATTTTCTCCGGAATACGTAAAATTTTATAACAAATAAGAGAAATATTGTTTGTTTAACACCTAAAAAATTATTCTGCTCAAAATTAGAATATGCATAAATACTCTGTTTAAAAAACTTGAAAATAAAACAATTTATAAAATAAATATAAATAATGAGTATAAATAGTAATTTAAAAAGAAGTATTGCAAGGTAACCTCATTTTCATTGAAATGTACACAGTAAAATAATTAAGAAATGGAATATTCCAATTTGATCACCTGCAAAGGTACAGGTTCTAATTTAAAGAATTTAAAGGTAAACAATTAAAGTTGAACTACTTGTATTTTAAACAATTATAAGAGTGTTAAACAGTCTCAGATTTTATTATTAAGTCGTACCCTAAAAAATGCATAATGTTTACTTGGTCGATTTTAAACTAAAATACTCAGGGTTAAAATAATAACCTAAAGTTAGAAGATTTTCTTGCTGAACTTAAACAAATATAAATTATATTGAACTTGAGTTGAAGATCATCGAAGAGTTTAGTTTCAAAACATTCTAAATTATTATTATAGAAAGCACAAAATAACTTACTGTGGAAATAAATATTTAATTATACTTGTAAGTATCATTATTTTATTATTTATACTAGACTTCTTAAATAAGAAAATATTCTTGAATGTGTGAAAGATTTTAAGTCTATAACAATTTTTTATTTAACATATTTGATTTTTTTTAGTATTTTTTTTCGCCGTAAATGCATTTCCAACGATTTCAGTATATCTAACTTTTAAAATAAATATTTAATGAAGGACATCTTCTTTTCCACTTGCAAAAATAAATGTTAAATAACAGAAAATACGGCTTTTTATCAAAATTTTTCTTTAGAGTCATTGAAATTAATTCAAATAAGAGTCATTCGGCATAGATTTTTATACTTATTATGGAAGTATGGTTTTAAGTTTTGTATTACTATTATTAAGATAGGATAACGGAATTTTTATCTGTGGCTCGGACAATATTGCCATTCAAAATGGAAACTGGGAAAAATTATTTCGGTTATTTGAACATGAAAAATTTCATATGTCTGCTCTTAATTTTTTTAAGTTCAACCTAATTTTCGTTTATTTAAAGGAAGGAAAATTTCATCAATTGCTGAATATCACATATAAGAAAGGATATTTTTTCTCACTTATTTTTTTTTTAAAGGTTGGAAACCCTTCGACAACGATATCTTCATTCGCTTCTGCCGCGTTTCATAGAAAACAGTGTTTACTCTTGGAACATTGTTTAGATCCAGATCTTATTTTTGAAATCTGGGTTATTCATAGAACTGAAAAATTATCTATTTTGTATTTCTGTTTGAGTTGGCAACCATTGAAATGTGAATTTCTATGAAGAAACGTCTTAATATTGAGATTTTTGTTCTTCCCATTTTCATATATACTTTTGTAAATCTTATTCAGAATCGTGAATATTGGGTATAATAAATAAAGTAAGTAACCATTTTTTCGTAAATTTTAAAAGACGAGCCGACTCTTAACATTTCTTTTCACAATTACCCTTGTGATAAGAACCAAAAATTGCTTTTTAAATTGCACACCATAGTCATAGATCTGTTTTATAGGGAACCCAAAAAAATCAATAAGTGAAAAATTGACTTTTGCGAGTTTTTTTGCGGTAATTATTTGGTTGAGGTTTCTTTTAGTACAAATGGTTTTAAATATATAAAATATTACTTTCTACCGATAAGTAGATGTGTAAATAGATTGTTCAAACAATTTATTATTATTTGTGACTATCTTCTCTTATAGTAACGCTAGCAAGTTGCTGTTTTTTCGGAAATTGTTTAATTTGCATCTTGAACAATCTCTTTCTTTTTTTGTGGATATATTTTTTCTAAAATATGTCCTGATATTTGAAATATTCTTTAAATTTTCTATATGGATCATATTCTTCAGTCCGACAAATAATGGAATACTAGAGTCCGGCTCCGATAACTTGCTATCCGATAAGTGCACACTCCCCTTAAAACGTCATCACACCTACGGCACGCACACTAGTTGGGGTTCTCCCACTACGTGTGTTATTTTGCTCATGATTTTCGCGAATGATTTACGCATGCGCGCACCTAATATCGGGTTACTAGAGGGGGCATCCGATAAGTCCGCATTTCCTGGAATTTTCCGCCCCTACACCCCTAAAGTTGGAAAGTTATTGGAGTTGAACCTCATTTAAAAAATTATTCTTGTTGATCTTCATTTATTGTTCCTTCATCACCAAAAAGTGAAAGAAAAATTGACAATTTATGAAAAACTGCAAAATGCTAGCATTACTCTGAAAGAATAGTGTTATAAACAATAATACGTTGTATAAACAATTGTGTTTGTTAACTTGAATTATTCATTACCTCAATAAGTAAATAGTGCATCAACGCTTATAAGTAATAATACATTGTTTGAACATTTATTTTTTTTCTTGGTTATTAACTCGCTTTAACTGAAAATTTGAATGAAAGTTGTATATGAAAAACTTGCTATAAATAATAATAAATTGTTTTTAAAATTTATTTAAATATCTAAGTATCAGTAAAAAGTAATATTTTGTGTATTCGAAACAATTTTTAGTAATATCAACCACAAACAAAGTAATAACTAGTGCCAAATACTCGTAAAACCCATTTTTTACTTATGAGATTTTTTTGGGCCTTATAAAACAGGCATTTGGGGGTGAAAATCAAAAGGAAATTTTTGATTCGCATTCTATGCCTAATAGCGAAAAGAGATATTAAGGGTCAACTCGATACACCTAATGCTGACGATTCTAAACAAAATGTACAAACATGTCTTTTTTCTTATGGGAAGTCAGTGTTCAACTTTATGGGACTTGTGGGACCTTTAAATAAATTCAAAAATAGATCTACAATGCATTTTTGGACCAGCCTAATGTTGCTACATCCTAGATGTAATACATTGGTTCTGTTATATTTTTGAAATAATTCATTTTAATGAGTTTTGAAAATTAAGTTATTGGAAGGAAATTTCGAATTATCACTTGTAAATTGTGGCATTTTCAATTAAAAAGTAATTATCAGATTTAAAGTTCTACTTAATTTTTCATCGATTTTAGATGTCTTTAAGAATTGTATGATTTCATAAAATTAAAAGTTAATAATTTTGCGTAGAACAAAAATATGTAATTAGCTTTGCCCAACAAAATATATTTTCAAAGTGACTAGAGTTCTCTTTTTAGTGAATGTGACTCGTGACACTGATCGAATAATGACGTCAAACAGGTAGGTGCGAGGGTCCTAGAGGGAAAATTTCCGATCGAAGTAGAACGGTCGCTTCACTCGGTCACCACGTTTAGTAATTACTATAGACTTTGGGAAGTATGCTCTTGGGGAAACTATCTGTCGATGGGTTTTAAGCCTTTCAGCATTTAACCAACGCTCTTAAGAAACTTGAGAATTTAACTTTATTCCGTTATGGCCTTACTAAATAAAAAGTTCTAATTATATTGAAATTTTATACATATGTATCATAAGTAAAGAAGATGAATACAATAACGTAAGCTCGTTCTAGTTTTGTAAATTAATCAAATTAGCTCGAATAAATTTCCATAGACCTATTATTAAATGCTCACCTTCTTTTATGAAATTATTCTGCGTATATAGATTTTGTTGCAGAAATTATTGTATTTGCTTATAATTTTGTCCATCATGTACAAACTATATATAATTTTTCCTTCTGGGTAGGGTCGAAGCTTAATGCAGTTTATAATAACTTTCTCTTAATTCAGTGTCTTGATCAAAATACATTAAAGTTATTTAAATTAAAAACATGGTTTCGTGTCTTACATATTTCTTTATAAGCTAAATATAAATTTAGTACTATACTGAACAGGTGTCAAATGTTTTTAAGAAAAAGATAGACAGAGGAAACTAACATAATAGATTTTGTATTTTAAATATTCGAAATGTGCTTGCCAGAAAATGAAGTGTATTTAAATATTGGAATACGTAAGAGAGGGAAAATCTTTTAATTTATTTTCTGGATATAGCAAGCGCCAACTGGTATTGGATATAGAGTGAATCTAGGGGGCGCAATGGTTGAAATGTCAGAACACGACCTCTTTAGAGGAGTGTTTGCTGCATACATTTATGTATGCATCGGGAGCTAAATTGTATTCGCTGCAACAAAAAAAACTCTGTTCCACCTTAAGCGTTGAAACAATCTTTGATCCAAGCCTCTACTACTTTTTTTTAGATTCCTCTTGTTCTCCTGATTAATTTGTTTCGAGAAAGAAGTTTAATTATTTTCTTGCGGCATTTATCAAAGCTAGTATATAGAAAATAGAATTTCGTAAAAGTGACGTTTTAAGCTTAGTTTTTCCAAAATTATTTCACTGTAAGTTAAAAATAGAAAAAGGACATTTTTCCGGAACCCACTAATCTTGTGCTTGGCATTAATTTCTATAGCTTGAGGTCGATTACGTAACTTTCTCACCTCAATTCGACTTCACTTTTACTGACACATTAATTTGTTTCTATTGTTTATCTATAGTTTTCGTCAACTTTTTTCAGTAAATGTGAAGTGGAAGTGAAGAGAAGAGTAATCAACTCTCTGAAATTTTATGCTTGCTTTTTATAAAAGGAGATGGCGACAATTCGTCAGCGAAAGATGAATAAAAAATACGATTCAGTTCCTTAATTATTCAGTGCTTTGTTTAGAAAGTTGATGATGGCGTTGGCTTTGAAATATTGGAAGCCGAAATAATTTTGACTTGACAAAGTTTGAGTAAGTGATTTAAAAATAAAGTCGGGAAAGGAAACCTTCGTTATTTCGTGTCCTTCTCTTATCCTATTTCGCCCCCTCTTTTCCATACTTCTTTTACTTTTAGAATATTTTTTTATTTCTCATTAAGGGGAAGCTGGTAACTGGTAGAGGGATTTGGAACCCATCCCTCGCTCTTTCCAATCCTCCCTTTTCACCTGTTCCATTTCGACCACTTACATTCTTCTTTTATTTGTAGCATACATTTATTTCATTTTATATTAATGGTGGCTTTAAAGGGTGATTTCGAACTCATTCTTCGCCTTTTTCAGTTTCCTCTTGTTAAAATTCTTCCCTCTCTTTTACAATATATTATTTCTCGGGCATATTTTTCATTTGGGAACATATAAAAGTTTCGATTTTCAGTTCAGTGGACGCTGAAACTAATATAACGGATTTAAAAAATTATGTTTATACTTAAGGGTTTGGGCAAAATAAATAAGTTTCTTGAAATCCTTCTCTTTATTTTTTACGGAGCAGGAAAAAGATATAGAGAAGACAAGATAAAGAGAAAATATATTGAAGCAATGGCATTTTTGTTATTAATACACCGTCAAACAGGATACACGAAGAAAAATAGATAGTGAAAAGTAGATATTAAAAACTTTGGTATTAAACCATAATATATAGATATTACGGCATAGTGTCTAACATATTCTATTCAACATACAAGATATTAAAGGGAAATATCTGTTTATATTAAAAGTATAAAACGTGTGATATTAGAAATTAATATCTAAGATATTGAAAAAGCGAAATTTTATCGGAGCAATGTCATATGGCGTGGTGACAAAAGATTTTAACCCTGCTTTGCCTGTTCCTTGAGCATTCGTCGTGTGTTGTGGTTTTTCGGAAAATGGAAAATGGAATAAGTTTTTTTGGATATATCATAATTTTCTCAAGAAAATGAGGACTCAGATACAGCAATCTTTAATATCAGCCTTGAACAGTGTGTTATCCGTTCTACACGAAAATTGCATAATTACGAAAAAGGCGAATGCTTGAGTATTCGGATGTCAAAAACAGATGACTACGAAATAAAATCCTTTTGCTTTTTATAGAAAATGGCATTCCTTACATGTAATTTCTGCACAATTAAAAAATATTTCTTGCATGTCTTAGATTCCGTTCTTTAATATCTTGGTTATTGTCAGATAAAATATTCTTTTTAATATCTACGGATGCTCTGCTTCAATATCTAGATTTCTGATCCATATTTAAATCGCTGAGATATTAATTAGTAACATCTAGATAGTCTGTGCTCATAACTATTTATCTCCGTGTAATTTCGGACATGTGGGGTAAATTCTGAATTCCTGAATTGATGTCAAAATTGATAGTTTGAATTACTTAAGCGTTTGAACCAGAATCTAGAACCAGTTAAAGCCTCATCTGGTTACAAGATATTGATTAAAACCCCCTTAAGTAATTTAAACTATCAATTTAGGAATGTCCGAATTTACCTCACATGTCCGAAATTACTCCGTTTGACGGAACCTGAACGGTACTTAATGAATCAATCTATATTGATGAACATGTCTTCATTGATAACATTTGTACATAGATATACACTTCGAAAATGGTTCAAGTACCACAGTATACACGTGGAATCGTGGTTCAAGCACTTAACTGGAATATACAACACTTCACTTATCTCTAAATCAAAACTTACACTAGCGAACAAGTATATACCTGCACTACTATTCCTTTGTGAATCATGTCAAATCAGCGTGCATTTTCCTGATAATCCAAGTTGATTAACATTATTTCCTGGAAATAGTTGAAGTGGCTCCATATTCTGCATTAAAAGAGTAATTTATTTAAGGATAAAATGAAGTTCAGGTTATTTATATAAAAATCAATTTCAATTTTTCCTAACGAATTTTCACCATTTTCTTCTATAAAAGCGATAGTTAAAACTTTCATAGGGAACTCGTAATCGCGCCAGGGCTCTTATAATTAAAAAGAAGACCGTGTCTACGTATACTGAAGTTTTTGTTCAAATAGCCTGATATTTTGTAGGGATATAGGAGCTGGGAAATGGGCTGTTTTTACCGAGTTTTCGGTAAGAATAGCCGGATTTTTGTTCAGGCACGTCCACATTTGTAACGAAATTTCGGCACACGTAGACACTTCCTACAAATAAATTTTTATTTTTCAGGGATGGGCTAGAATTATGGAATGTTCATGTCACTGAAATTCGCAACGTTTATGACCGAAGATGTAACATTTTTGAAATTACTTAAATTAATTATTTGTTGTTCAAATAATTTAATACACCCGAAACTTGTTAGACCGTGCAGCTCGGGTCTCTGTACGAACTTACCGCCGTACTTACGTAATGCGAGCGCCCGCACCGAAGGAAAACGGGATTTGATGCAGAACCGAAAGCAGTACGGCGCTGAAAAGGGCAAAAAGCGCCCAAGGAGACGCTGATATCCCAAGTGTGAGTGTGTGCATGTCGGGAACGAAGTAACAAAGACCGGTCTTACAAGTTTCTGGTGTATATGATTTTAGATGGTAATAACATGGTAATAATATCATATTTAATATTTTAGTGAAAAAAGCTATACTTGATACTGGGAAAAAATTATAAATTTTCACTAAACGCTAGGTTCTAGATTTTACTTTATCAAAATTTTAATTTGATGTCTGACAGCACATAACAAATTATTTGCAATATGTATCATTATTTTAAGACTACTTTCTATCTACCGAAGCACTCTGAAATCTATACAAAAACTCGAGAAAAATTCTAACCTTCCCCTAAACGTTCGATCTTTGAATTTTATTTTCGATAATTACTATGATGCATCTCTTTCGAAGCCAGAAATAGTATCTTCCTAATATTCTTATTCAAAGACTGCGCTTTTTGCGCCCACGCAGCCTAAAATATTTATGAACAAAGACGTAAAAATGGTCTAACTTTCTTTTAAATGTCCGGTTCTCATATTTTCCTTGACGTATCACTTGTGTTTTACTTCAGGCAAAATCAGAAAAATATGTATCTCAATATTCCCGGAAGACTGCGTTTTATCCGCCCACGCAATTTTTTGGACATTTTAGATTGCGTGAGTGGATAAAACGCAGTCTTCCTAAAAAGATATATAAATGAATTTTTTTTTGTATTATTCGATATCGAGTACAAGTGAAAGGTACTGGTGAAAGGCAATTTGAGAACAAGAAATTTAGAGGAAAGTTAGGATTTGTTTAGAATTTTTGTATATACATTTGAGAGTGCGTGGACAGACAAAACGCAGTCTTCTGTGAGTGATATTCTGATGTTACTGTTTTACTATTGGCCGACATCGAGTACAAGTAAATATTTTAATCAAATTCGAGAACCAAACGTTTCGAGGAAAGTTAAAAGTTTTTCCTAATTTTCGTGTACTTTTCAGAGCGCACGGGCGAATAAAACTCAGTCTTTCGATATTAATATCAATTTTGGTTTGTATTTCCTGGCAACCAATAAAACTATTAATTAAAGAAAAATTTGAGAACGGAGTGTTTAGTGACAAATTAGAATTTTCTCTGAATATCAAATATAGATTATTTAATGAAATAATACATATAATATTACAATGAGTTATTACCATATTAAATCATACATTACATTGTTTATACAGTAATTTACCATACAAAATTTATTTAAGTGATTGAAAAGAACGTAATATTTTCGTTTATAAACGACATGTATTTCCTGTAAGAATAAACGGTTAAGTATAGCGTTGGTGCCAGTAGTATAGCGGGAATTTCTATAATCTGAACGTCCTAGAAACTGGTTAGCAGTACAAAAAATTCCATAATACTATAGATAGGACGCTTCTTTTAATGATGACATAATTCCATATTATGAATAGGTTTTTATCTATAATATTAGGTCATTACCTTTGATTACTAATTCTAAAATTTCTTCGTTGTTCAAATTTAATCACCTTAATGATTCTGTGCATTTATTGAAGGAATTTTTCTTGATTAAAATTAATGGATTCTGTGAAATTTACCCGACCTCCTTTTCACGCAATATAATGCTCGAAGGCGACAACAGGTCGAAAGCTTTAAATCATAAACAAAAGCAGTTCTAAGCTTTTAGAAAACAAATTAGAAAAATGAAATGGAATTTGCATCGAATTAAGAAAGTAATGCAACCCAGCGGGCACGAAATTGAAAATTGAAAGAATTTGAAAACGTCTTAAAGACGTTTTTAGGACGCCATGTTTAAAAGACGTTCTTAGAACGTTCTAAGTCAGGCCCAAAAAACGTTAAATGTTTCAAATACGTCCTAAAAACGTCTTTGGAACATTGTATGTTTTTCTAACGTTATTTAAACTGACTTAGGACGATTTTTGGACGTTCAAAAACATCTTGACACATTCGTGTCCACTGGGAATATTCAAACATAAAAGTTTTAATTGAGTTAAGATCAGTGTTAACTTTGAGTTTGGATCAGATTTGACGTTATTAGAATTAAAGTGTGTAAAAAGGAACCAACCTGACTAGACATATCTCGGGTAAATCATGACCTTTCGAGGTAATTATCTCATGCAGTAGGTGGTATAACTGAAGCGATGTAAGTACCTACAAGTTTTCAAGTAACGTCAGGGATGACGAATGTCAACGGTAGAAATAAAGTAAAGAGAAAAAAGAAAATAGAATAATCATCAAGCAGTAACGCTTGGTTTCGTTGAAACCATACGATCGTAATTGTAAATAATATATATCGGAGGCAACTCGTGGTTCGCTTTTAATGTATGGTTGCCATGAAAAGGGAGCAGTGAGTACGATGCATCGACTAATTGAACGCTTCTTGAACTTCAAATTAAGTCAAATTCGAAATACGTGGCAAACTAACAATTACATACTGCCAAAGGCCAATTTCGTGAATAACTACCTTTAGTGATGCTAATTGAAGTGCTTCTAATCATTCTCTCTCTACAAATGACCGTCAAACTTTTAAATATTTTCACACTTTCACTTCACATGAAGCTAGTTACTCTATTTTTAAGAGACACAGCAAAAGGCTTAAATCTAGATTTAAGCCAGTTTTTTTAATTAAAAATAAATGTGGTCTCAGTTTGTATTGCTAAATGTAGAAGAAAAAAAAGTTTCTCAAAGAAACATGCAGAAAAAAGGTTGGTCCATTTAAAAAAAACGTGGAGGAAAGAAATATATGCATTGCTAGACGGTCGAAGAAAAGTTTATTTGATTTAAACAAATTTCTTGACTATTTAAAATAATTTAAATTAAAGTTTTAGTTTAATTTTTTACAAGGGTGCCTTTCCCCTCCCCATACGAGATGTTTTAAGGGGAAACGTGTTTGCCGAACAGTGTATCTGTGACCACCCTGAGGAGTGTCTTTGCGACTTCATGAGACGTTCGAAAGGTTAAGAGGTGACCAGCATTAGTAGTATGAATAATAGGCTCTTAATTTTGAAACTTGCTGATTTCAATTACGTACAATTAAATTAACAAATTATGACCAATACATATAATTTTTTAAATAATCGTATAATTGAATGTTTCTACCCGTGTAGAAGTTTTGTCATGGGCCTAACTGGGTCAAAGCCTAACAAAACTAGGCCCTGGCCTGGTGATCAAGCCTGGGTAAAGCTTGAATGAAACGCTAAATCTAGCCAGAGCCTGGCTCGATCGCAGAACCTGGCCCATGCTTAACCCTAGTTAAATATCGATCCCTAGCCATTTTATAATGAGACTGAGTTTTTACGGTTTTCGCATGTTAAGAAAAAAAGACAAAAGCAGAGTTTCAATAGTATCATATATAAAAGCTTTGCTATATTATTAGATAATAATAGATCTAAATAAATATGGAAAACACGCAAAGAATTTGAACTATGTTTTTGTGATTGAAACGGATTGGTTTTTATTGTGTAGATAATAATAGATTGGTGTGAAATGAAAGTGAGGTTATATTTTGCCAAATAAAAAATCATGTAATGTTTAATTACGTCTTCACTAATTCAATAAAATAAAAGAATATTTATTTTAAATCCACCACGATTTCCGTTTTTTGAATTGACTGCAACAATTTTGCGACTTTCTAAAATGACACTCTTGTAAGAAAACACAAAGTTGTATAGTGGAAATTGGATAATGCACAGAATAGTCCAACGCGATCTGCCATCAATTTTAGAATCTTTGTCACTACTAGTCTAGCCGGGCTCGAGGTCGACCCATTGAAAATTACAAGCTGAAGCCAGGCTAGGGTACCCCGGCCATGCCCAAGCCTGTAGCAGGGAAGATAACTGGCGATTTCTTCACGGGTATAAAAAACAGTAATATCTTAGCATTTCACAAATGGAAAAGTAAAAATATGCACTAATTTTTTAGTGATTTCAGTTACTAATAAATAATTAAATTTATTTTTGCTCTCCATTATTTTCGATATAAAATAATACACGTGAATTTTTTTAGGAGCATGTTCTATTGCGCTGTCTTTTTGTGACTCTATAGATTAAAGGAATTATTTTTAGGTAGTGGATATACGTCCTTACCTTCACCAGCTCCTCCTTCGCCTGCGACTAAACGAATTAGTAATTTTCTAAGAACTTTTCTTTTTTTCAACTAAAAACCTTCCCTGATTTTTAAATCGTTAAATTAATTGATTTCGAAAATAAACACCTTCTTAATATGATAATACGTAACTTTTAAGATTTAACATCTATAATGATTACATTTTATTGTAAAACTTTTAAAATTAAACGATAAGAATCTTAAGAACATACAAGCCTTCGAATTTCTTAGCCCCAAAAAGCTCGGAATTTTGTTAAATAATGAAGAAAGTTACACCTTGCAAGATTCCAAAAATAAGAAATTTTAAACCTTCGCCACACGTAAGATTGCAAACGTCCACTTTTTGTGTTGAAATGAAAACATTTCAGTTTTAAGCAATTATTTGCAATCCCCTCGAATATTCATTAAAACTGCCTAAAAATGAATTTGTTCATAGTGATAGTTTAAAACTCAATACTTAACCTAACTATATTAATTTTAAAAACTAGTTTTTATATTGTTTGAACAAAATATCAGTCAATTGACTTCCAATCATGCTGTTTTAACTTTTTATACTTTAAATTAGTAAATTTTCACTCAAATTTAAGTAATTTTCCCATGTTTAACCATGATGAAGTTTATTGTACAAATTTTTAAATTCCGAAAAAGAATTAAATCTGCAAATAATTTTCAAGATGAAAGGAATTACTTCTGTTTCATCTGGGGTATTTAGTTTCGAGCCACGATTTAGAGCCTATTTTTGAAAAAGGACTGCAAAGAAATTACACATTGTCACTATCGAATGGGTGGTAAGGCTTCCGCTATTTAGACTGCCTGAAACAAAAAAGTGAAATATGGCTTTAATAATAAAAAGAAAGCATGATCTAAATAAGGATAAAGGTGTTTTCGAAAATTTCTAAATCTCTGAAAATGGCTGACTTTTTTACAAAAAAATTTTCCGCCTATTTTTTTAAGCTTATGAAGGCTGCAAAAAAATTAAAATATTTTCAAAAAAGCTTTTGGTCTGACATAAATACATATGTGCTAAACAATTAAAAAAATTAACCTCTATTAAAAATATTTCTATTTGAAGTCTTCTCAATTTTTTTTAAAACAAGACTTTTGGGAAAACGCGTTAAAAATAAATGTCGGAATAAATCAATAAAACATGATTAGAAAAACTTGCATTTTAGTCGGGTATGCCAGGGCCACGTATGGCTGTGTTGAACGCGTTATACCACTACATATAACTATAGTAAAAATCGTTTGTTCAATTATCATACAGTCGTAGTGAGATCAACGCTTTTTTTTACAAATATAACTCCAAAGCGTTAACGCTTGTTTCGCCCCAGAAATCAATATCGTCCTGCGTCAACTTGTTGGACAAATTGTCAGTCTATTTTAATGTGTTATTAGAAGTTGGGGTTTCTCTTTCCTTTTTCTATTGCGATTCAAATTAATTTGATTTGCTATTTATATTATTGAAGAGACCTTTTTTTAACTGAACTTCTTTTTTAATTTAGATTATATCAAGAAATAATGCCTTATCTTTTACATAAGGATGAAATCAAATTTAAATCGACGTTTAACCTAATTTTTTTGTTTGAAACGACAGCGGTACATGCATTATGATCCACTGTCTGTCCATAATGTCTCTCTAGAAACACCATCCTGTGAAGCTATTAGTAACCCTCAGGCACGTTTACTTCCAGTTTGAGGCAGACTCCCAACCCTCAACTGGTATACACATTTAAAAAGTTGTCTACCCAGAAGTCCTTAATCCGATATTCAACAGCTTTTGTATTTATTACAGAAGTAACTTTTCTCTCTGTGTGATATTCTGCTCATGTCCTTATGTCGAATTATAAAGTTCCTAAATTTATTTGATCATTTATTATCATTGACTAAGCTGCCATTTTGTACAATGCAGTTGCATTATTTGAGCCTAATATCATGAAAATCCCAGTAGGAAATAACCAAGACTCATAATTAGCCACTACTATTATTATTAATTATTTATTATTTATTATTATTGTTATTATAATTAGCCACTGACACAATACTGCCACTACTATTGATAGTCATTGACTGTCAATATTGGGTCGATCGTACATTTCACATTGAAAATTTCTTCAGGCTTTTTCAGGTCTGAGATTGTACAAAATAAGTGGATAGGGCTAGAGTTATTGACCTAGGTTGGGAGGGGAGGGGGTAGCGCTCTTTACATGAAATTACCTATATATATAAACCTTTTTTATTTTATTAATAACAGATAATGTTTGGTTACTATTATTATTATTATTGATATTGTATTAATATTAATATGTAGTGTATAAAAAATCTCTGAAAATAAATTAAGTAATAAGAAAAACTGAGATCGACGAAAGTAACGAAGGCGACTTTCATGCGAAATTGCAATCTGCCCTGAAAAAAATATCATAATAAAATGAATATAGGCCTTCATTGATTATTCTATAATGAATTTCCTATAATTTTTTGCGATGATAGGAAATTCATTATATAAAATTATTACAGGGAAAACGGTTATAAAAATCTGTGAATATATTTGATATCTTTCAAATCGTTTTCAATTTTTTTAAATCTGTTGATATTTTTAGAAAAATTTTTTAATCTATTAAAATCTTTGAAATCAGTTAGAAATCTGTAGAAGTAATTTAATATTTCTTAGGAATAATATCAATTAAATTTATTTCCTAAAATTATTTGGAAATCCATTGCAATTTTTAGAATCCCCTAAACTCTTTAAACCTATTATAGATCCAATAAAATCGTCTAAAACAACTTAAAATTTTTAAACAATTTTTAAAGTTTTTAAATTTCTTTCATATCCCATAAAATCGTTGAAATTCTTAGAAATCTCTTAAAATAAAATTGATTTTATACCGTAAAGTTCTCTTAAAATTTCGTTCAAGACTAATGAAATCCATTGAAATCTTCGAAGATGAATTAAATGAAGCTGATCCATTAAAATCTTCTAAAAAGGCTGTTCAATCCTTGTATATTTTATAAAATTCTTTAAATCTTTTGAGATTGCTTAAATTACCTTAAAATACCTGAAAACTTTGGAATCACTAGGAATCCCTAGAAATTTTATTTTATTTTTTCAAATGTACTTTCCACGATCTCTATAAACTTCTTTGGAATAACTTTTATTTTTCGAAATCTCTTTTTATATTTTGAATATAATTAAAGTAGCTTTATATCTTTCAAATATTAAAATTTGTTTACATCCTCTGGAATGATTAAAGGTTCTATAAAACTACTAAATTCTTTTACAATCCCTTAAAATCCCTTGAAATATTTGGTAATGCTACAAAATTATTTGACGTTTCTTGAAATTTTGTGATGTCCTTTGCAGCTTCTCTATGTTTTGCATCAGTTCTTTTTATATTTCAACCTTATTTATTTCTGTATATCGTTTTTTATAAGAGTTTTTATAAAATTTCAAACAAATTATAAGAAATTCATTACGAGAGAATCATTATAGGCCTGTACTAATTTTCCTAAAAAATTTTTCGCAAGGCCGGTGTAACGATCATAACAGTAAGTTGCGAACCTGTTGAACAGTTTTAAAATTCTTGCCTGGCTTTTCTGTAATAATAATTCTTCTTCTTTGTTCTGTAATAAATGGTAACTTTCTTATGTTAAAAATAGCATAGGTATTTTATTTTGTCTTCTTTTCGTCTTTTGTTTCTTATTCTCAGCTCCGTCTTCCTTTTAAGATCATTGCACTTTATTTTCATTCCAGGGTGTCTTATATTTTACTTCTTTTTCTAGTTTAACCCGCCCATATCAACACATCACATTTAGAATAATTTGCTCTTTCTCTCTTTCTCTTTTAAGTTCTTTATTTTTTATCCCAATATCTTTTTACAACTTAATCTCTTAACCCTTATTAAAGGACAAAAGAAATTATTATACATTTTATGTATGAATTTGCTTCGTTTAAATTGGAAAATACTTTCCTTAGTTTGTAGCTAGCTTTGCAATTGTATTCAATCCTTTGTTCATTCTCCAATATACTGTCACTTATTAATATTTATTAAATTATTATAGGTTCTTAATACTTTTGCACTGAATTTTATTTGGATTTACTTTAGTTTTATTCAGTCTCTTATTGAAAGAAAAAATGACCGCTTTAACAAATCGATACACTCCCACGACTGGAACATTATTAGTCGTTATTCAAATTTATCTCTCTGACACAATTGTAATGATAAATTTCTGCAAGTAAAATTGTTTGAAAAAGTATATTTATTATACGAATAAATCAATACGAAGATTGATTGCCCTAGCATATTGTTAGTAATGATTTTGAAATTGCAAGAAGATGGAGGGATGTGTAGGTGACAGAATATCGAAGAGCATTTCAATGCGAATCTCTGAATCGAGATTAAGCTTCAACAACCCCTTGACGTCAGCAGAAAATAAAATTAGACGATAAGTTTTGTGATGTTGATTTGTATTTATTATTTACTTAAGGGTTTACAAAAATTGGATTTCTCAATTATTGTAAATCTCGAAGAAGCAGTCTTAATCATGTTCCATTTTTTCTTTAAATAATTAATTTCTCTAAAATTATTTTATTAAAGTACTTACATTAAAGCACAATTTAGTAAAGTTAAAAAATTGAATACTAATTAATATAAAAATAGTGGAATTTGCAAGTGAATAGATTTCTTGAATGAGTCCTAGAATATCATGGAATTTAATGTCGTGCTAAATTAAACTTGCTTAAAGGCTAGCCTGACATTGTTGTAATACGCGGATGTCAAAGTTCTAATGGCCAAGCAACATAATTTAACTAGAGCAATCAAAATTGCATTGATGCTTTCAAGAAAGTGTGAGCTTCAAATATATATTTTACAGGCATCTTATATTCAGTTTTAATATGGTAATTTTAAGTTAACAGTTAGCTAAGTTAATAAAAATTTTAAACGACAATTATAATAGTTTAAAATTTTTATTTGAATTTGTTATAATTATAATTTATTACAAGTGCTAAAAAGTCTTTTGAATAAACTGATGAAAGCCTTTAAAAATCTAGTACAAAGTGAATTTATTCTTTCGTTTGCTCTATGGGAACAAAAAAATATATGAAGTTTGAAAATAATTGTTCTTTACATTTATAGAATTGTAATACTTGAATAAGCTTCACTAAAATTTTATGATTGAATAAAGCTGATACAACCTTTATAAAGTCTCGATAGAAAATAGATATTGTATCCTAATTATAAGATTGTTTTAATATAACCCATTTATTTTGCCCTGCCCTCTGATATACTAAAACCACACTTTTCTAAATCGGTTACCTAAAATTTTCAATAGATTCGGAATTTGCAAGGGGTTTCATAACCAAATTATTGCTGTTTGTTTTAGGTTTCCGTCTCTCCATTTTCTCATAAAGCAACCACCACAAAGGCACGACATGAAAAATGACGAAGCATAATTGCAAACTGTTAGGGTTCAAAATTAACTGCGGAGAGATCGTAATAGTTGCTAATAAAGTTACAAATAATATCGCTCTACTCCAATTTTAATAAAACTTTGAAAGTATCTAGGAAGCTTAACAATACATCTTCCTTTCTTCATTAACTGACTGACCTACCACGGTCAGTCGCAATGTTTTACATCCTGAAATTTCTTGCAGTCGACTTTTTTTTACAGAATAGTTTTTTTCTTATGATTTAGAACTATTTTATACTCAAAACAAAACTAAAGGAACAAGCACTTCTTGAAATAGGTAACATTCAAATTAATAAAAATTGTTTACATATTTTTAATTATTGTTTAGGGATTGTTACTGTATAGCAGAAAATCGTTTTTGGGGGGGTTGAGTCATACGAACCCCCGGCAAGTCACATTGGTGACGAGTAACATTGGTGGCGAGAAAAATTGGCCGAGTCATAATTAGGTCATCTCTCATTCGGAAAAATTTGAATGCTGGAAAAGAATTGGCAAAAATGCGGCAGGTTGATTGCTTTTAATGATAACTCACGCCCCTGTAATTAAAAATTAGACTAAGGGGTTAGTGTGACATCTGTTTTTCTTTTCATTGCGAAATACGAATATCAACAGTTACAGGTTAGTTGAAGAGGTTAATCAACCTAATTTTTTAAATGAAAGTGTAAGCAAATAATAATAATAATTAAAAAATAACATTTTAATGTATATATTTACATAACAACATTTTTTTAAAATTTAATTTAGAAATTATAGTAATTAAAATAAGTAAGTTTTTGAATATCACTGAACCTTTATTCCAAATTTCAATTTCGTTATCTTCTATTCATTACCATTACTATTAAGGAGATAAAGTCAGATGAAAATATACATTTTTAGAATGAGTGAATGTTTAGTTTATAGTTTAAATAATTAAATCTTGGAAAATTTATATTTTAGTGGCTTATTTTGAACGTATTACACTTACCCGTAATGACGCAAAATTCAAATTCGTCGGCTCACTACTAAAGATAATTTTAAATAACTGTTAGGCAAAATATTGCTGACTAAAGAAGCGAAATTAGAATAAAGGAATTCGATAAATTGAGAACTGTGATTTTTATGCTTTTGGTAGGTAGAAAACGGGGTTTTGTTATTAAGAGTATTAAACCGTTTTTGCACTTGAGTTTTCTTTATTATTTATTACTTTTCGATAGTTTTGAAACATTTTACATACACTGGAACTTGGATTTAATACCGGTTTTGGGCATGGCGTGCAGTGACCTTCAAACTAAATCCAGATCGTTCAAACGTATATAGTCAGAGCTGCCTGAACGATTTCTATTTGATTTGGACCGCAAGACGGAATTTGATGGAACCAACGCACTGATAGTGCGACAATCCTGCTGTTTGTCACGCTTGACTGAGCACCGCCTTACTTTCCGCCCAGAGGCTCCTCTCATGACAAAACCGCCGCTGCATCAATTCTCTGAACGAAGTATGTCCAGTCTATTAAATCCGAGTTTCAGTGTATTTAAAGTAAAAAAAAAAATTTCCCGAACTTTTTTTAAATAAGTAAAATCTAATGCCATTTTTACAAATATTTTCAATTATTTATCTAAAAAACTTGTAGAAAGAGGAGTTATTACGTTAAAAAAGTATTTCACAACATTTTTTTTGTTTCCTGTTGGACCTCATAATAAAAAAAAATAAACTAAAAAAACGACAACAAACAATTAAAAATTCAAAAAACCTATCTTTGTATTTTTTGTCTTAAAAGTAAATGTTTTATTTACCAATTCTCTTAAGTCAGTGTACATTAAAGTAAATCATAAAAATGTTTTTTATTTTGCTACTATAGGTAGTATAAAGCAATTACTATAAGTGTATAAGTCTATGTAGTAAAAATAAGTAAATTACCTGTAAATAGGAAGTAAAGTTGCCGACAGTGTTGTAATGAAAAACTGGGCGGAAAGAAGCTTTACGTGCGGGATTTAGTTTTTCGCATCTTCTTTCCGTACGTGGGTGAAAATTACTCGAGCACGTGTTTCAAGTAGAACAAAAGCAGCACCAGAGAGAACGTGACATTTTTAGACTTTTCGTAGGTTATTTTCGCATTCGTTAAAATGAGAAATACACGTGATTTTATTCCATCTCTTGATTGTTTTAAGCAGATCTCTTTTAATCCCTTCGCAATTAGTTCATAGTATATAGCTGTAAAACTTATATTGGAAAGGGTACATGTAACAGATGTTTTTAAATTGTTAATCTATCTATTTTATTTCGCTTTAAATACACAGGCATTAAATTAATAATCCGATATCTTAGTCCAAATATTGCCATACCTTTCAAATAATATAAATCCTACAATTTATTTTACTGTGTTGTAAAACAAATTTATTTGAACTTCGTACTAATGTTAAACTAAAATCTAATCAATTCCCTAATGAACGGTAACGAAAAAAATGCTTTTTGTGTGAAATGCCAAAAAATAATTCAAATTATTGAGTAAGCCGGATTGAAAAATATATTCTTTACGATAATACTTATTTTTTTATATATACATTAAATCTGGTTAGCCGCTTGACTGAAAAATTAAAAATTGCAGTAAATTTATATTTTGATCCGGAGTTTTGTAAATTCTTAGTAGACAACCTATCCAATCATTTAAAATACCACTTAAAACTATATGAAATTATGTGAGATTGAACGAACGGATTCGTCTTGATATTATATTAAATGATTTAACCTGACTGGGAAATGGCTTAATGGTATGTATGTTAAGATTTAACTTTGAAGGATTATAGTTACAATGGTTAAACTTACTTAACTTTTATATTGCTATGAATGATTGTAATTTGAAACTGTAAAATTTTGAACGATTGAAATTATAAGCAACACATTGCTTACTAAATGTTTAAACCCAAATTTGTTTAATTAAAAAAAAAGAATTTAAACAAATAATAATACAAAATCAGATTTAGGAAAAATCCTTTTTGGTAAATATAGAATTTTCTTCAACATTAACAAAAATTTAACATTTTGCTTCGATTTGGTTAATGCAACACTTATTTCAAATTTAAAAAATGTCTTCCACAAACATATATTGTTTCATTTCGTTTACAGAAACTTTACAACTTTTAATGATGATAATTTTGCTTATTTACATTTTTGAAGTGGCCTGAGAACTAAGTTGAACAAATTTTCCCGTTTCACAAAGTTTTTAACAAGAATCTCACTAACCATATACAAAAAAGACGTAATGTTTGTGGATAATTCAAAGCATTCTTACTTTATAAAAAGTTCTGTTTTTTAAAATATGATTTTATATTTTTATTTTCTATCAAGATATATATATATATATATACACGAAATTCGCAATAGTTTTTGAACCCATTCGGAATCATTGTCAGTTTTAAACTTTAAAAATTATTAACCCGCTGTGCTAATTAAAAGTGATGTTCCTTTTTAATTCATGATTATTCTGATAGGATACCATAACTTTTACACAAGTCTCAAAAACAAATTTCAAAAAATAAATATTTTTACTTTTCCTTCTTCTTCTTTATTCATAATGTGTCCCCTAAGTGTTTACATGACTTCCATTCCATACCACTTACATAAAAAACCGAAAGAAAATTTCTACCTTAATATTAACAAATATTT